>JAQFYG010004152.1:0-11408 GCA_034694325.1 Entomobrya corticalis | reverse complement strand
GAGAAATGCTTCTTGTTAATCGTATCTTGATGACAAATAATAATAATAATAAAAAAAGAATGATGAGATGATATATATAAATGGTCATCGGTGGTGGTATGGTGGGACATGAGAAAAAAATACATCATATTTTTATTTCGGATTGGATGATTTTGAATAGTGAATAGAAAGTCAGAAAAGAGATGCATGCTTGAGTTGAGAATTTTTAAAAGATTATTATGAAAACATGGTCGCTTTTTTGGTCTCTCTTTCTGGTTGGGTATAAGCGGGCGGATCAGTGAAGAAATATAATAAAAAATATGATGAAAATGATGACAGTATGCTCTCATGTCATAATGTGATTACATGAAAAAACGATAGAAATAGAAGAATAAAATGCGAACAAGTCGAGTGGATAATTGCAAAGGCGGATGAGAGAGAAAAAAGAGAAAGTAAATAATAAACGGTGAAAGTAGTAAACTTAAAAAAAAAACAAATATTATGGAAAAAATAGAGAAAGAAAGAGCTACAGACAGAGGAGGAGAGAGGACAAATATGACATTTTGATTATCAATTATTTTGGAAGAACGCATTCTGTTTAAACGGATGAATGCTACTGTAATGAATAGGACATCTCAAAAAGGCGTGGGACGTGCGCATGCTGTTTTTAATGAAAAAAATCATTATATTTTTTTGTAGATTTTTTGTTTGTGTGATTGGGTGAGTGTTTTTTGTTGAGTGTGTGAGATGAGATGATATAATCATTTCAAAATTATATGGGATTTCATGATTATATATATTTGAAAACATGTAATTGTATATCTGTAGACTTATATGTTTATATATATTTTTGTGTTGGATGATGTGGGGTGGGCTACCTGAAAGAAGATTAGAGGTGCCAGTGCTGTTGACAAGTGAGGTGGTAGCTGCAATCCCTCCACCGCTTCCACCTCCTCCACCACCTGTTTCCCCACCACCACCGCCACCCATCATCATCACAGTCGAAGATATTTGTTCGGATTCGGCAATTGAATTGTTATTATCATTTTGATTGTTGTTGGGATTGTTGTTCGAGTTTTTGGCGGCGGCAGCAGCAGCAGAAGAAGAAGTAAGCGCAGCAGCAGCAGTGAGAAAAGAAGAAGGCATAAATGATTTACTGGGACTGGGGTTTACTGGCGGGGGCGTGCTTATTTGCACTGTAGGTACAACAACAGACGGCAAAAACGCTGCCGTAGCCGCTGCAGCAGCGGCACCCAAACTTGAACTTCCGCCTCCTCCGAAACCAACACCACTACTACCGCCACCTGGTGTACTACTACTTACAAGCGGACTTGTTACCAGAGATGATAAACTATTTGCGACGCCCGTTCCACCAACACCACCACCACCAGAACAAGTGACACCTAAGCCCAACCATTCCAATTTTCAAGAAAAAATATATAAAAAATAAAGAAAAAACAAAATATTTTATACATCTTTCTTTCGTATTCCCTGTTTTAGTACTGCCTATGCATTGTATTCCCACTCCACCGTTTTCTTCATTAATCTTTCATTGTTCCTTTGAAAGTGGCCAACTAACAGTAAAGGTCTCTTGGAATATCAGAGTCGCTATTCGTGTAAGAAAAAACTAAATCTGACTAGAGAGCACTGAACACTCTCACGGAAAAGGAGATTGAAACTGACATGACAGAAACAAGGCAAGGCATAGAAGAAGGATACTTTTTTCTGCATTAACGAATCATTTTTCATTTCGTTTGAAAATGTGAGTACTGGAATATGGTATATCATCAAATATCATTATCATCAGAAAAAGCAAGATGTTATTTTTCAAGTAGATGGGTCAAGTCATTTAAGTTAACTTTATCCAGAAAAAATAACACGGAACTATTCCCAAACTAAAAGCATTGTAAACAGTCAACTTCCATTCCATTTTTCTCACGAGCAACCATTATAACACTTTTAAATTAGTATATTTTTCAAAAAAACAGTAAAGCTTTCTGTTATTAATATTCAAGAAACTTCAAGATTCATAATATTTTCAAAGCTTTTTAAAAAATTGACCCAAAAAGTCATAAATGTATTAACTAAAAAGACAATAAAACATTATTATGTACTACCTTTCACCTTTTAAAGGTAGCTTTTACGTTAGAAAAGTAAATCGCTAAAAAAAGTAAAGTCGGAAATGGAATTGGCAAGAATGCCGTGTAATAAAAGATGCATGGCAGCAAATTGTTGGAACGAACTCTTTCGAACGAGGCGAGAAAAGATATATTTTTTTGTTTCAAATAGTAAAACAGATAGTGAAAGTGAATATTAAGGGAGCTGAACGGCTCAACCCCAAGAAATATTTTATATATTCGTTAGCCAAAAGAAACACTCTTTTTATTTGTATCTCTCTCAAATTGTCTCAGTCTGCTATTTACTAACCTACATAATATTTGTATTTTATAGTATTTTCGTATATGGTCGCCATCCAAGAAGAAAATGGGAATAGTAAATAATGAAAAAAGCTTTCAAATAAAGTGAAACACTCACGAGAAATCGTGAATTTTCACAAGGAGCTATAATAATATAGCAATCTATTCATATGCACAAATGCAATTTCACGTAGTTCTTCTTCAACAAACAGCAAACTATATTTGTTAGAGATAACATGATTTAAAAAATTGAGTAAATAACGACGATTCATATTACTATGCTCTCTATTTATATTATATTACTGCATTTATGGACTATTTTTGTTATTGTTATTATTGTTTATGATGCAATAAGAGAAAAATAGATTGATAGAGAGAGAAATAGGTATAAAAAATAAAATAAAAACTGTAATTTATATCAAGAGAGAATGAACAATTTTAAGAGAAGATGCATTCTGTTAATATTATTGTTGGTAAGTAGCGAGTATAATAGCAGCAGTAGAACAAGTAGCAGTAGTAGTGGTAGTAGTAAAATGTAGAGTTTTTAGTACTATATAATATTTATATTTATAAATTTATAACAGATTTTAAGAGCAAGAAAGGATATATATTTTTATAGACTTTTTGGAGAACATTAGATCATAAATGATTTATAGCAGTTTTTTGAAAATGATTGAAGATTTGGCGTTATTTTGTAAATGTAAATTATATTTTAACAATTGCCGTTTCTGTATCCGATTATTTGTTATTTTTTTCAGTAATATTTGGGGGCCACTGCATGCAGAAATATTATGCATTATATTTTGCATTGTTGTTATTATTACTGTTATTGTTGTTTCGGCTTATTTTAGTATAAAGTAGTGGATAGCCAGCGATATTTAAGTTATTTGATAAGATGAATTTTTTTGGTTTTTTTTATTATTGTATTATTTTTTGTTTGATTTTTTTTGTGGGGTACGGTACCTTCCGCCGATTGCAAATCTCTCTGGATGACGGTTGATGTCCGATCAATGTAACACGGTCCTTTAGTATTTTTATTGTTATGGCCAGGCGAGGACGAGCAACTCATGTACAAGTCACACTCTATTTAATTAGCATATATTAGATCACACGAAGAAGATTAGTATAATTTTTTTCGTTTCCGAGCAAAAAAACACAAAAAATTATGCTTAAAATCTCTATAAAAGTATTATTATTTGGTTGAAGAAGTTAGTAGTAAAAATCTAAATGTAAAAATAGACAGTATAGTATATAAACTGCTGAAAGGAAGTGATGATAGTACATATAGCCCCTAGTATAGCACCATCACCAGAAAAATAAATGGTTTTATCAGATCGCCCCAATAAAATTAGGTGGTTTGGTTGGATATAAGAACACGAACTATACAGAAGACAGAAATATTCATGGGAAAAGTGACACACAAAAACACACAAAAATAACGAGAGTGTAATCAAGTCTCACGCTAAAAGTATAATAATAAGTAGTAATAATAAAGTAATCTAAATCAGTTTTTGGTAATCAGGTGTGAGTTGAAATTGAAATAAATGATAGTAAGAATAATAAAGAAGAAGAGAGAAAAATTAGTTCCAGGTCAATTTGGCTTTTTTTGGTTTTATTCGGTTCTATTTTTTCCTACAATATTTTTATTTTTCTACAGTTTTTTGTATTTAGATTATATATCCGTTAAATTTTTTGTAAGCTTCTTTTGTATTCTTCTTAATTTTCTTCTTTTTTCTCTACAAATTTGTTGTATATGTTTTTTTGGTTTAATCTCAGCTTTTTCTACACGTTTTGGCTTCTTTTTTTGTCTGATTTTCCTTTTTTCTCTTGGCTTAATAGTTTTTAATAATAATACTGTTCTTTAGATAATAATGTAATAGGTATACTTTCACACACTTCACATTATAGACAATAACTTTCTCTTTAATAAACCCAAATAGGCAGTTGGAGTTGATTGCTACTAAACTCTTTTTACCGGTTTATAGTTTTTTATATATTTCTTGTGTGGTCTACTCACATTAATAATTATATTAGTAATGAGATATATACACAAAAAACCCGAAAGAGTTATTTGACGATGAAGAAAAACGAAAATATATAAATAAATAAAAGAAGAAAGCAGAAAAATAGGGAGAAAATCAAAGGAAAATAAAATGAATTGTTCTTTTCGTGCAAGAATGAATTGATTCGTTTGATATTCTTTTGCTTTTCTATTTTGTTGCTTGCAAACATGTCTGCAAACACACATATTATATATATTCCAACTAAAATATGTATATATATTTATTATCTATCTATACTACACCTACTTACGTACGATTTTTACGATTTCTATGATTTAATATATTATTTATGATCTACTTTGTTAGCATATAAGTAGTTTTATATGGTAGCATCATCCATTCAGCAGCTTTTATAGATATATTTTAAAGGTAGTAGGTATATATAATATATTTTCATACAGTTTTTCTGTAAGTAGTAGTACATTACAGTGGTCTATAATAGTTTAGTCAACACATTTCCCTCAAAATATTTTATTAAAATACCGCGTGTGTGTGTATATATTTCTAAGATTATTTTAATAATATATTGTACAACACTGCTACCAAGAAAGGAATGTTGAAAACGAATGAAAAAAGAGGAAATAATAGAACAAAAGTGGAATTTATTGAGTGTGTAAATTTCTTTCTTGCATGATCTATTTCACAACACATCAGCAAATATCTAGGTGGATACATAACAAGTAGGTGGAGGAGGGTGGAATGCATAATGTGCCTTCAGAACTTACTCTCATACTAAAAGTCTGAGAATATCACTACAATTTTCACTATTTTTTGTTATTTGTTAATATTATTACGGTTATTGTTTTCTACTCTATCTAATATGCTTGCAATCTGTATTTCTTACTGTATAACAATCATATAATCATAATCATCATTTTACTTGATTCTAATATTCAGGGGTAATATATTCATTATCTAAGCGCTAAACTATATAAATATATAATATATATCATTACTTTTTTAATCTTAGTTTTTCTTGGGGATACACATTATTAGATCACCTTTATATAGCACACCACCTTTTGAGAAGATTTATGATTAATTTATACAAAAGTCATTCCATAAAATACCCGTAATAAAGAAAAAGGAAATAAAATGGAAATGAAATTAGGAAGAAATATAAAATAAAATGCTACATTGACAGCAGCAAAGTATTTTTAGCAACAGAGAGATAGAGAGCAGTACTGTACAATAATTTTTATATATAAAATACAAATTATTATATATAGATCATATACACACACACATAAAAGAAGAAGAAACAAGACACGTACAACATAACACACATTTAGTTAATTTTATATATGGACGGTGTCCTTTAACCGTTTTCACTTTCTTCGCCAGGCCATTACTAAATACTTTTCTACAGAATATGGACACATATTTAAGATACTGATATAAACATTTAATATTTTGTGGACAGAGAACACTGCAATTGACACGGATATATAAATGTTTTTCGTTATACTGGAACAATATGGGTAACATTAAAAAAAAAACGAAAAATAATAACAAGGAATGCATGACATATGACTTGACACAGACATAAAAAATCATAATTTTAAGGGACGGAGAAACGAAAGAGAAATGTGAGACTGTAAGGTCGACATACGACACAAAGAAAACAGCACATTTTTTGAAAAACTAAAATAGTTTTTTTGCATAAAAAAGAAAAATAATAATTTAGTGTGGGAACGACCTTTACTGTTTTAAAAACTAAGTTCTTTTAAAGATAGTTTATTATATTTGTTTTGCTCACAAAACTTTCACTTTCCTCTTGTGATAATGAAAAATGAACCGTACAGTAGAATACGAGAAGATGAATTTTGACACAGAAACGGGTAGATATAATAATTAATAGAGAGATAAAATGATAGATAGAAAGATATAGATTTTGAGAGAGAGATATACGGCATTTGAAGGAAGGTACCTTCTGTACATTTTGAATTTGTTTTAGATTTTTTTGTATTGATTATTAACGTCCTTTTGTACAACAATACAGAACACAAATTCATAATTTTGTTTGTTTTTGGTTTTGTTTTAAGTAAAAAGATAGAGAGGAGGAGCACTAAAGAGAGAAGTATATAATTATTTCATAGAGAAGAAGACAATTGTTTTGGATATTTATGCCACGTGACCTATATAATTGGCACGGGTGGAAAATTATATAGACATAAATTATAAGATATATAGTGTGGTTATATAATATGTAGTACTCAAGTTGAAAGTAGCCCAGTTAAAATATATATATTTTTTGTAGCAACAACAGTAGCATCAGCAACTCAGCAGAACATGACATAAGTGAAATATAGAGAAAATATATGGTACAGAGAGAGAAAGACAGATAAGTGCCCTTCGGGGTCACACAGTTTTATAATAATAGCAAAATATGTGAGAAGATAGAGAGTAGAGGAGGGAAACTGCCACCAAAATATATAAATTTTTGATGTTTTTGTTGATGTATAACATTTTGTATCTTTTTTTGGGTATATTATTTGCATAGAGTCGGTTAGTTTTTTATGTTGATATATAGTATATATATGGATATGCAGAAATTTTTTTTTGCACACAAAGTACAACATTATGTGTCACAATTTGTTGCAAGAAATGTGACATGGCATATAATATATGGCTTTAAGGTTGTTGTTTATTCAGTGTGTTAAAAAATATTATCCTGGATGGTATGGTGGGATTACTGGAGGATTTGTTATTAGTGAACGGATTTTATGCAGGTGGTTTTATGAGAGACAGACAGAAAGAGAGAGAAAGCAAAAGAGAATATAATATTTAGAGAGAGAGTGAAAAGCGGCGCATGTTGTCATATATATTTTTCAAGTATTTCATAGCAGATTAGTGTGGAGATTTTTTAAAATATTTGTAGTAGTTGTAAATATATGTCATCATCATATCCTTTTAGGTTTTTTATGATGCACACGTTATATTTATGTGAGATTATAAATATATTTTAAAGTGTGTAAATATAGCCGTTATAGAATATATTTTTGTTGACTTTGCTGTAAGTAGGTTTAAATGTAGTATTTCTGTGTGACTTGATGAAGTAAATGGTTTTGTAAAGAGAAAGAATATATAGTATATAATTGATAGGTATATATAAAGAGAAAGTTTAGATTTAGAGAGCATTGAAAAGTGAAAGCTGGCACAAAAGTAAAAGTATATATAATTTTCCGCTTAAAACTTTGGAAAATTTGTTGGTGTCATATTTAAAGACTATTTTATAATAAAAGAGATAACGTGTCTGATTATCTTATAATGAAATTGTCATGCACGTAGTAGGATAATATTTTAAAAGGTGTGTTTGGGTAGATTTTTTTTGATAAGTGAGAAGAATAACAATACGTTTTAAATATTTATGCTGGTAATTTGAGTTTAGATGTGAACAACTGTTTAAAAAGTAAACACAATGCAATATAATAATATGCGATGCAAATGCAAGGTAAACTTTTGGCTTTGTTGGTTCGGGGTAATATGAACACTTGTCAATTTTTTTAGAATAGGAAGATGTACAAAAGCCATGAAAAAGTGGGGGAAAGTTCGGTAATACTTATAAATGCATTTTTAACTTTCTTTTAAACTCGTTGAAAATAGGGTATTCATTGTTGGACTGTGTCTTATATCCTGTTTCATTTATAGTTATTCAAAACAACATTACTAATCGGCAATTTCTACAAGTTTATATTAAATTTCTAAAATCAAACGACTCTTTTCTCAAATCAATATTACTTTTTGTACAAAAAGATTGCCAAGTCGAACAACTATATAATATACACGCAGCGAAGTAGCCAATACAATACCAATACCCTACTTTCATTAGTAAAATTCTTTTGAACACAGTACCAATTACCTATTTTAGATATAGACACAAGTGTATAGAGTATAGAAGCCGATATTTAAGGGATGCAGCAAGTAATATAATATGCGTGTGTATAAAATGTGTACGTACGTGGTAGAGAAAGAACCATTTCATTCAACAAATGCAAACATTCATATCAATAATAATAGTAACTTGTTTAATTTTAGAATGTTTAATAAATTTAAAGTAAAATTAGTGTTAATAATGATAAATTAATAAAGAATTAAAGATAAAGAATATAGTTTATAATAATATATAGCAAGTCACTTCTGCATTCCAGATTTTTTAGAGGAATTAGTGGCAAAAAAGATAGATTTTATATTAATATTTTGTGTATAGATTTATTAAATAGATAAGTAGACAAGATAGAACACTATAAATTGCAAAAAAGCGAGAAAAAACAAAAAAAAAGTAACTTTTCAAATAGGCAGTCTAAAAACATCATATTCGCAACGTGAATATATACAAAATAGTATAAGTTCCATACAAACGATCAAAAACAAGTGTATATACAAAAAAACCGTATTTCTTTAGCAAATTAGACCCAAGAACAAAAATTATAATGAAGAGATCACCGTAAAAAAAGTTTCTTTGACTCAAAAATTCATTAAAAATAAGGATTAAATCACAAAAAAACATCAGAGAAAACAATAATGGATTCCCCCGCAAATTTGTTTTAAATTCCTTATCATCTTTTCTTGGTAAGTTATATCGTATCGCAGTAAAATTCAATACAATCATTTATAATTATATTCAATTTTACACAAAAGATTGTGTTTTTAACAATGACAAAAAAACTACCAACAATATGACTTTTTTGTAAGTAGTAGTAATATATGTAGCAGTAGATCAACCCCTTTTTATAAAATACATCAAATAATTCCACACAAAATCCACTTCAGTTTAAAAAGTAACCATTATCATAATATATAAGCTTATAGTAGTTAAATAAAATAATGAATAAAAGTTTGTTTTTAGTAGTAAAAACTATATAACATTCAAAACGACTTATTCTCTTCTGCTAACAATTTTTATCAAACAAAACTCATTATCGCTTTATACAACACCAGAAAAAACTGTTGTAATTCATTAAAAAAGGTTAGTCGTATTTTTATGCAAAACTTGGAAAACTTTTAGAGTTTAGTAATTTTCAAAAAAATTATCTTGGGAATAACTCTTTTAATTGGGAAGAAGTGTTAAGCACGCCCTATCTACGTATTATCAGATTACACGAAACACCAAAATAAAAAAGTACTTTCACAGGTTAATTCTCTTTTTTTCATGGAAAAAAAATTATATGTATATCAAGCTACATGGGAGACGAAAAGTCAAATTCAAACAAAAAACTTCATACTTTTTGTCTCTATAAATTTTAATACTTTTTTGCATGGTTCGGTGCATGTCTGTCAACAAGGTCTACTTTTTTATGCCAAATATTTCAAAAGAAAAAATAAAAAATTTTGCTTCTACTGTCAACTCTGTACAATTTCGTAACAAAACAACTTTCTACTGAAAACATGTCAGATTTTTTCTCTTTTTTATGAACTTTTTATATAGACAACAACAACTTTGAATAAAACAACTCAAAAAAATATATTGTGAAAGTGAAGAAGGAACAAGAATTAAAAAACGATGGAGTGAGAAGTAAATGAACATACTATTAGAAAAGGTTAAATATATAAACTACGAAAAACAACCTATCTGCTTTATATTTATAACAAGAGGAGAAAGTAGTGTGATGATAAATAAAAAGGAACTTTTACTTTTGAACAAGCAAAAAGATTTGGATTATTTACGTTTTGTTATTTAAGTATACAAATAGTAAACAGATGGAAGATAGGATAGTTGAATTTCAATTTTTAATTTCAATCATAATCTATATATCTTTTTTTGCAGAAGAAAGTAGTAAATATTCAATAATAGGCTACTACACAAGATGATTTCGAAAGAAACCAAAAATTATGGAAGAAGAGATAAATATAAATGGCAAGAGGAGTAAATAGAATATTTTTATAGATATAAACTAACAATATAAATAACGTGTTAGGAAGTAATATAGTTAAAAAGACAGAGAGAAAAAGTGAAAGAAAAATAATAAATAATATTTTTAAGTAGTAAGTCTAGTAAGTAGAGAGAAAAAAATGGAAATGACTGATTTGTGGACTAACCTTTGACGTCATCATCTTCAATGGTTGTGGATGAGTCTGTGGACTCCTTCACTTGAGAGCCAGATGCTGAGGTGAGTGAGCCTGTCCCACCTGCTTCACCTTTCTTGTTCACTATACTCCGAGCTGTTGGCCAAATAAAAGGGTTTACATTTTTTAGGAAATAAAATATCATGAAAATTTTAGTAATGTGGAAGTGGATACTAGACACTGATGTTCCATATTACTAACAACTACCATCCATCACAATTTACTGAACATATATAGTTGTGCTATACTATATCATTATTGAAAGTAGGCTATAAAGTATATTGGTATGAAGTAATGGGGAAAATATTATTGAATTATTTACTGGAGAAATTTCGAGTGGCAAGCATTGTAGTAAGGATGGCTCCCTTGAGTTTCCTCCTTGCATTGAATTTCTTGAGACAGTCCACAGTCTCTTGTCTGTGCACAAGGCTGGCCACACGTTCTCGTTGCTGTAATAAAAATATAAATAAACAAGAAGAAAGTTTTAGAATAAATGTATTTGCAAGAGAGAAATATAAATGGGGATTTATGTTTTGAAGAATCCTTTATATTTTTAATGTAAAAAATATGACATCTTTTTTGTGGACAAATTGTTATGTTTAGAGAGAAATATGTAATTGGGAATTTGGGAAAGGGACTTACGCAAATCCAGGGATGTTTAAGTGCCTCTGCTGCAGTGATTCTCTTGTTGGGATTGACAGTGAGCATGAGGTTGATAAGATTCTTGGCCTCAGCTGTGACCGTATCCCATTCCGGGCTTGGGTAGTCATAAGCACCTGCCTTGATCTGAGCGTAGAGTCGATGTTGGTCCTCATCCCAAAATGGAGGATAACCCACCAACAATATATACAGAATCACACCTGCGCGGAAATAAATATAATTT
>JAQFYG010004151.1:0-11409 GCA_034694325.1 Entomobrya corticalis | reverse complement strand
AAACTTTAAATTTTATATATCAGTCAGTTAAATTAATTTGGGTAAATTGGGGAATAATTAGTTAGATTTTTAAATAGGAGACGTGCTACAAATAAGTTTTTAAGGTGGAACTGGAGACCGTATCGTATCATAGGCTGTAGAAGTGTGGTGACGGTGCGGTGGTGTCGTTCTTGATTGAAGACATCAAATCCGTGAAGGGACACTTTTTGTTTTAAAATTTAAATAATATTTAAAGAAGGTGGGTAAATTTTTTTGTGATATTTAAATTAACGACAGAAAAATTTGAATCATTTAAATTGGGAGCTTAAGCTTCCATTAGATTTATCAATGATAACTAGGATATTAAGTTGTTGTATTTAATCAACATTAGCATCAGCTGATTATGACGCATTACAATGGAAGGGTTAGTCCGATGAACTAACAACTAAGTAATATTTGTTTTCTTTCTGTGTTTTGTAGCGATCGGTTGACTTTAAAGTTTCCATCATGTCGGGATCGGGGCAACCTCGAATGACGAGAGAGGGTGAGCTCTTATGCTAAATTTAAATGTTTTGTAAGCTATCATTACTTGTGGTTGTTGATTTTGTATCGATATTAATACATTAATTTAATAAAATTTACAGAGATTGAAGCTCATGCTCAGGAGGTTCAAAATAAGAAGAAGCAAACCGTGGATGTCCCTGATTCTGAAAGAATTGGGCTCGGAGAATCCGGTAAATTTGACACAGATATTTACGGGTCGAAAAATAAATATGAAGGTTATTACGATTCAATCGCTCCAAACGAGGATGTTGAGGTAAACTTAAAGAAAGCTTTAGTACATTATATTTATTATATTACGAAAATCAAGGGTAAATTAGTACGTAAATAATTATTTATGATAATTTACTAATTTACGGCATTTTTTAAAAAAATTTCAGGATGATGACTACGACAACAGCGCAGTACAAGGTGGGCGTCCACGAGCCAACTACACCGCCCCACTCTCAGTTCTCAACGATATCCCTCAAGCAGAAAAGGATCATGATCCCTTCGCCGAACACAAACGACCCACAATCGCGGATCGTCAAAGTCACAATGAATACTTCAGAAAACAGCCCAAATTGGTCATGTCACCGGAAAGAGTGGATTTCTTTGCTGATGGTTTGTTTAACATTTTCCTTCCTTTTTTGGTTTGCCATCTAGTGTTTACTTTATGTATAATCATAGGTCATCTTTCTTAGTCTTAATTAATAGTCTTTCATATAAGAATCCCAAGATATTTTTAATTGATGCCGTCTGAGTTAAGTTATGAATTTATGATGTGAATTGCTTATGCTGTAATTTACAAATTAAATTACTGTGTGTGCCATGGGGGAAGGAGAAATGTATATTTTTATACTTTTTATCCTTTTTCCATGATTTTGTGTGTGCGTGTGTGAATGTGGATGAGTGAATGGTTTACAAAATGTACGTTAGGAAATTAGGAAAGGCATCATATAATTACTTTCATAAAAACTGTAAATACTTAGGCTTCTTTGAAATTGAACTCTGAACTGCGACTGATCTTGTAGGAAAGCAAATTTTTTGCATGGTATTTTCAGAATTACAACTCCGAACCGTTTAATGGCAGAGAAAATGACACGAAAGCCAGTAATAATCTCTCCTTTGCCTTGCCTGCTGACCCGAGAAAGAGAGGGCGATGAAAAGTAAGTGGGACGACACTATTACGGTTGTCGTTAATTTGAATTTTGTTTTCGATGACTCGAAGCTAGGTCCGTTTTCCTTTTTATGATGACATATTTCCAGTCTCTGTAAATTTTCATAATTAATTGATCGATTCAACTTCGAAATTAAATTTTTTGAGTCAGTTAGGCAGGGTTTCTGTTACATATTCTAAAACATCTCGATACTCATTTACAGATTTGAAAATTAGAATTACTGCGGGGATCAATCCTGGCATCTCAAAATCAAAACGGTAAGTGGCATTAAATGCGGAGTGAAGAAGACGGAATTTGGAGGACGTTGACGTTTATCTATCCGCATTTTGTTAGACTTTCACATAAAATTAGATCGTAGATGAAAAAGTATGAACGAGTTTGTGTGTGAGTGCTACACGAGTGTTACTAATAAGCGATTATTTGTAGGTGAACTTTTATAGATTTGCGAGACACCATTTGTGCCCTTCATAGCCCTTTCGAACAGAATATCCAATTGTTCGTGATGATGGGGGCTGTGTAAAAGTGGACTGCCATCCGACGTACGTAACCTCCAATTCGAGTGAACGCATATTTCTCAGACGACACCACACACACATTCCTTTTTAAATTTGTTGTGATAACTTCTCAGTGTAGTTTGTAATGGTCCAGTAAAATTTAAGTTGATAGTTATATGAGAAATATGGGTTTACGCAAAAATTTTGTAAATTACTTAATCTCCGAGCGGCATCATGTATTTGGTAACTCTTAATCTAAAAACCATCAAATGCTCCTGGCATCATTTATTTTATTCTATGTAGATATTTTTTCCAACGATCCCTGCCATCGAAAATGGTGCACTACATTAAAAACTAACACTTGTTTTGTCTCTTTTATTAAATGACTTTGTTTAGGTGGGAAAACCCCCGATGTCAACGCTAGACAGTATAGTGATGTTATGCGAGAACAGCAAGTCCGTGCTGAGGAGCGGGAGGTAAAATATTTGACACTTAAAAGAATATAAAAGCAATAATGCTTTCCATTTTCCTTTTGTACATTTTTATTAATAAAAATTATTTATTAACTTTTATAGCTCCAAAGACGGATGCGTGAAAAGGCTAAAGATGGTACATTAGTTCCTGTATCAAATGGGGAATCTGCTAAACCAGCAGTCACAAAGAAACGTGGAAGATGGGACCAAACTGCTCCCGATGAAAATGTTATTCCGGCAAAGAAAAAGCCATCCTGGGAGACGGCTGAAGTAAGAAAATTAACTAAATCAGATCTTGAAAATATTAGTGTTCAATTTAATTTTCTGATGCTTTTTAACTAATGATTCGTCATTGTACTTTCCATAGACTCCCGGACACACAGGATGGGACGCAACTCCTGGCCATGCTAGCGGCAGTGAAACTCCAGGCTCCGGTGCGACACCAGCCACCCAACACATGTGGGATCCAACCCCCGCTCATATGACTCCAGGACACGCAACTCCTGGAATAGAAAGTCGTGGCGGAGGTGGAGCATCCGTCCGAAGAAATCGATGGGATGAAACTCCCAAAACAGAAAGAGAAACACCAGGTCACAACAGCGGCTGGGCAGAAACTCCAAAAGTAATGCGTGAAGCTGCAGACATCATCCAAGAGACACCAACACCATCCGCAAGTAAACGCAAAAGTCGTTGGGACGAAACCCCAGCAGTTGCAATGACGCCTTCGACGCCAGCAACTCCAATGACGCCACACACACCAAGCATGATGACTCCCAGTGGGGTCACTCCAGTTGGTTCTAAAGCCATGGCTATGGCCACACCGTCACCAAGTCAGCTTTTGCAAATGACACCGGAACAGCTTCAAGCTTATCGATGGGAAAAGGAAATCGACGAGAGGAATCGTCCCCTTTCAGATGAAGAACTAGACACAATGTTCCCTCCCGGCTACAAAGTCCTTCCTCCTCCAGCTGGATACGTACCTATTCGAACACCAGCCAGAAAACTATCCGCAACACCTACACCAATTGGTGGTACTCCACAAGGATTTTTTATTCAAACTGAAGAAAAATCCGCAAAGTTTATTGACACACAACCAAAAGGAGGAAATCTGCCCTTTCTCAAGCCTGAAGATGCCCAGTATTTCGATAAGCTTCTTATCGACGTTGACGAGGAAAGCCTCAGCCCAGAAGAGCAAAAAGAGCGGAAAATCATGAAACTTCTCTTGAAAATTAAAAATGGGACTCCTCCAATGAGAAAATCTGCCCTACGTCAAATCACCGACAAGGCTCGAGAATTCGGAGCAGGTCCCCTCTTCAATCAGATATTACCTTTGCTCATGTCCCCAACTTTGGAAGATCAGGAGCGTCATCTTCTTGTCAAAGTTATTGACAGAGTTCTCTACAAACTGGATGACCTTGTCCGTCCCTACGTCCATAAAATATTGGTAGTTATCGAGCCCCTTCTTATCGACGAAGACTACTACGCTCGTGTAGAAGGTCGTGAAATCATTTCTAATTTGGCTAAAGCCGCTGGTCTGGCTACGATGATTTCAACAATGAGGCCGGATATCGACAACATTGACGAGTTTGTGAGAAATACTACTGCTCGAGCGTTTGCTGTTGTGGCGTCTGCTTTGGGAATTCCATCCTTATTGCCTTTCTTGAAGGCCGTTTGTAAAAGCAAAAAGTCGTGGCAGGCTAGGCACACGGGTATCAAAATTGTCCAGCAAATTTCCATCCTGATGGGATGTGCTATACTACCTCATTTGAAGAGTCTTGTAGAAATTATTGAACATGGATTGGTGGACGAGCAACAAAAAGTTAGGACAATTACGGCCCTTGCCATTGCCGCGTTGGCAGAAGCTGCTACTCCATACGGTATCGAGTCATTTGACTCGGTATTGAAGCCGTTGTGGAAAGGTATCCGAAATTACCGAGGAAAGGGATTGGCTGCTTTTTTAAAAGCTATTGGTTATCTGATCCCGTTGATGGACGCTGAATACGCGAACTACTATACAAGAGAAGTCATGTTGATCTTGATAAGAGAGTTTCAGTCGCCGGACGAGGAAATGAAGAAAATTGTTTTGAAGGTTAGTTTACAGTTAATTTTAAAAATATCATGTTAGTTCAATCCAGCACTCTGTAGACCGGCTCAAGTGTTTAATTCTATCACTGGAGCGGGGGGAATATTGTGCTGAAATTAAATAAATGGCTTTACTCTTTAGAATGGAATTAATTCAATTAGTTCTGTTTGTTCAATAAGTCATACAAAAAGATATTTAAAAAAGTATTATTTATTCATATATGAATTTTCCCACAACTAATACTGTTTTTTTTAAATAGGTCGTGAAACAATGTTGTGCCACTGACGGTGTGGAACCTCAATACATCAAGGACGAGATTCTTCCCCACTTTTTTAAACACTTTTGGAATCATCGTATGGCCCTCGATAAACGTAACTATCGACAGCTTGTTGACACAACAGTAGAAATAGCCAACAAAGTTGGTGCTTCGGA
This sequence comes from Entomobrya corticalis, assembly GCA_034694325.1. NCBI lineage: Eukaryota > Metazoa > Arthropoda > Collembola > Entomobryomorpha > Entomobryidae > Entomobrya > Entomobrya corticalis. The sequence continues at coordinate 6,227 of JAQFYG010004151.1, read as the reverse complement.
GATTATCAACAGAATAGTAGATGACCTCAAAGATGAAAATGAAACGTATCGAAAAATGGTTGTGGAAACAATCGAGAAAATCATGGCTAATCTTGGAGCTGCAGATATAGATTCTCGTCTGGAGGAGCAGTTAATCGATGGAATTTTATACGCCTTCCAGGAACAGACAAATGAAGACATTGTCTTACTAAACGGCTTTGGTACAATTGTAAATCAACTTGGAAAACGTGTTAAACCCTATCTACCTCAGATTTGCGGAACAATTTTGTGGAGATTGAATAACAAAGCGGCGAAGGTCAGACAACAGGCGGCAGATTTGATTACAAAAATTGCAGCAGTTATGAAAACGTGTCAAGAAGAAAAGCTAATGGGACATTTGGGTGTTGTGCTGTATGAATATCTGGGAGAGGAGTATCCAGAAGTTTTGGGAAGTATTTTGGGTGCTTTGAAAGCTATCGTTAATGTTATCGGAATGACGAAAATGACTCCTCCAATCAAAGATTTGTTACCCAGATTGACTCCAATTTTGAAAAATCGTCATGAAAAAGTACAAGAAAACTGCATTGATTTGGTGGGGAGAATAGCGGATCGTGGACCAGAGTATGTATCAGCGAGGGAATGGATGAGGATTTGTTTCGAACTGTTGGAGTTGTTGAAAGCACATAAGAAAGCTATTCGGAGAGCTACAGTGAACACTTTTGGTTATATTGCAAAGGCTATTGGGGTAAGTTTAAATAAAATATTAAAATCATTTTATAAATTTTGATTAAAAACTGAAATTAAAAGGAACTTCATATTTTTCTATTTTTAGCCCAGCGACGTAACCCACGTGCTCCTCGCCAATCTGCGAGTTCAAGAACGTCAAAATCGTGTTTGTACAACAGTCGCCCTTGCCATCGTCGCCGAAACATGCTCCCCTTTCACCGTACTCCCTGCACTCATGAACGAATACCGTGTTCCTGAACTCAACGTGCAAAATGGTGTCCTCAAGTCCCTCTCCTTCTTGTTCGAATACATTGGAGAAATGGCGAAGGACTATGTGTACGCTGTGACACCGCTTTTGGAGGACGCTCTAATGGACAGAGATCTTGTCCATAGGCAAACAGCATGTGCTGCAATAAAACATTTGGCTTTAGGTGTTTATGGATTCGGGTGTGAAGATGCGTTAGTTCATCTTCTAAATTATGTTTGGCCGAATATTTTTGAAACATCGCCACATTTAGTACAGGCATTTATGGACTCCGTGGAGGGAATGAGGGTGGCGTTAGGACCTATGAAAATTCTTCAGTATGCTTTGCAGGTAAGGATAATGAAAACATACATATTTATAGCCTTTGTTTCTCAAAGAAAATCAACTAATTAATCGTTTTTTTTCAATTTGTTTCAGGGTTTATTCCACCCCGCAAGAAAAGTGAGAGATGTCTACTGGAAAATTTACAATTCGCTTTATATCGGAGGTCAGGACGCCCTTGTTGCCGGATATCCAAGAGTACCGAACGACCCCAACAACCAGTACATACGTTATGAATTGGAATATGTGTTATAAAATATTTAAATTAGGATAAAAAAATTAATAAACTTCTGTTTTTTTTTGTTGTCGGGTAAGCAAACGATTTTAAATAAATATTCAAAAACAAAAGATGTAAACAGCTGTAAAATTAATAAATTTAGCTTAGCTTGTTTGACGTTTGATGTTACGTTTTAATTCAGAAAAAATGGGCCCTGAGTTGTCGTGATTTTTATTGATAAAATTCTATTATAATATATATAATAATAATTACTATTTCTTCTAGAGCATCGTATATATAGTATATATATTATACTATAGTTAATTAAATAATCTTATTATAAATACACAGTCTACAAAAACAACTTGTCATCATCATACATCATCATATATAATTATTTATACAATTATAATTCATTTTTCTGTAGAATAGTTATCGACATAAATAATGTCTGTGTGTAGACAAGAATGACATCAACAAGAAAGATTTTTTAGTAATGAGTTAATGAGGAATGTTCAATTTATTGTTATGTATAAGGGCATGATTTGAAAAATACAAACATGAATTTGTATTTTTCATTAAAAATTGTAATTGACTGTCATCATAAATATGTTTGAAGAAGATTGGAAAAGAATGTTGTGTGTGTAGAAGAAAATAAATTAAAAATAAACATGTTTTATTAGCTAAATATAACGTGTAACAAAAAACATTACTGGAAGTTAAAAATTATTTGATGATTATTATTCATTTTTGCTTGTACTCGGTCTTAATTATTAATTATTGCTTACTTTTTTTTGGTTCAATCTCCACGCGCACACTTATGTCCTTTATAATTAGCTATAATACTCGTCTGAATGATATTATTTCCCAAAAAGAAATCAGTGGCAATGACGTTTGCACCATTGTACCATGTCCTATTTTGGAACCAATACGTCATCGGAATGTTCACCTTTTGAGCCATATTCCTAAGACCATATGTAGGTCTCAAAACTATATCCAACGGTTTTGGAGTGAATTCAGCCATCGCTGCCCATATTTGGCTGCCACCTCCTCGTCGTTTTATAGCGCCACCAAGGAATTCGCGAAGGGATGGGAGAGTTCGTTTATCTCCCCATTCTTGGGGGAGTGGGGGCCAGAGAAAGTGGTATTTTTGAGCTGTCTCTGGATCCGAATAGGAGAGGATTATGGGTTTTCCAGCGTTCCAGATTTGATTGGGTGTGGCGTTGGGCCAAAGAGAGTTGGGGGCTGCGTATTCACCAAGTTCAGCGTTTAAGAATTCAGCGAGTTTAGAGTGTCTGTCTTCCGTGGCGAAACCGACTGGGAAGCGGTGGAAGTCAAGTATCACCTGAAAAATAGGAGAATTGCTTGTTTCAGAAGGATGGGGCATCTTGATACAAAATAAAAATTAATGAATAACATAATGACCTACAATTTCTTGTGTTTCCTCTACAAAACGCTTTACATCTCGGAGCAACTCGGTAAGAGGTCGAATGCGATAAAAATTATGATTAATCCAAAATTTATCTGGAGATGCTGGATAGTAGCCTACTCTCACGTCCAGATATCTTATCCCGTGTGCAAGCTGCCTATAGATTGACTCGTCTTGGCTAAAAATAAAAGTTTTTCAGCAATTATTTAGTCATGCTTAATACAGTAGAGAATGATTTTACATAGGTGCTTTAGAACTTACTTGATAAGATATCTCTGGAAAACGTCTGGAATAAATTTTTGCAAGAATCTATTAATGATTTTGTACCTAGTCATCATAACTTGTATGTTTTAAACAAAAAATTTCAACATGCAAGTTTTGTGACGAAAATGCAATTGTTAATATATTAATTTATAAACATAAAATCCCATAAAATATTGAAATATTTATTTAAAAATAAGCTTTATATTTCCAGTTCTTAAATAAATATTGTATTATTTTTTGTACAGACATATATATTCTCATTCAAGAGATTCCACTTACCTAAGGTACCTGTGTACTCGTGCCAGCTGCCACTGTTGTGGGTCCCTGGAATGATTGTGGAGTGAAGTGGAGCATCTCCAACCACATCTCTCAGCTCGTGCATCCATCTCGGATAGGTGGATATACAGTTCTTTTGAAGAATCGTCGAGCCTCTTACGTAAGCTACCCAATATCTTAAGCATCTACTCTGGTCAGTCATGATGGGTAGCCTATCAAGCCTGAAGTCAGTCGGAACATAGCCTGAAGAGAAAATAAAAAAGTGAAAGCAGTTGATAATCTTCCAATCTCACATTACCCCGACCTTTTTCTTTTTATATAAAAAGCAATATAGATTTTGCACCTTGTTCAATCGTTACGTTAATTGTCTCAAGAGGATCTTCCAGACCCAAGCCTTCTTCTGGCCTGTGATCAAAAAGACCAATCCAATCTTCACGTCTGATGTCAGCATTGTTCCAGTTGATTTCTATCAGACGATCTGCGAGCTCTCCAGAGGGCTTGTTTTTCGCTGAGGGGGAAACTGTCAAAAATACTGAGAGTGTGTCGAAACAACCTATAGACAAAAATATTCATGAAATAACTCATATAATGGCATTTTTGAAAGAGAGAAAGTATTTCATATGAATATTTATAATTTTTGTTACCTGTGTTTGAACTCAGGTTAAGAGGCACAGGAACATACAACGCTTGCACATTCGTTCTCGTAAATACTGTATGATAAATGAGTACATAAACTAGAAAATTAAGTACTTTCGGTCCACATCTCCACCATCTCCAACTACTACAACTGCTTTGTAAAGAGGTCATTTGACTTTGACTAGCTTTGGTAAGCGCCGTAGATTCAGAATTTGAAGAAAAATGGAGTTGCGTTCTCTGATGATGATGCTGCAGCTTTGACAAAGATTTCATATTCTAATCTCTTATTGTCTGTGTATCTATATCTGTGTCAAGGTCTTCCCTGTATCTTCCAACTCCACTCGAAATTATTCCTTAGCTTATTTCGATGCTTAAAAGAAAGCACAAAGTTTCACTTTTGATATGAAAAAATGATATTTTAGTATGCAATTTGCATTTAAAGTAAAGTTATTTTTACAGCCATTTTATAACGCGATAAATTTTGTCTCCGTTTCACACACAAATATATAGTCACTCTGTCAAATTATTATCAACACTCAAATAAATACACGAAGAACAAGTGAATCTTATTGTTCCCAAAAATATGATCTTGTTCTTATTTCTGGCTGATGATAAGATTTTCTCCTTTGGGTCGCTGGTACCACTTTACTTGACTTCACCACACACAAGACCAGAGCACCGATAAATACCGACAGGGTTCTCCGTACCACTTTCTATATTGTATTTATACAGAGCAAAAGAATCGATCGACTGCATCCTCCTGGCCCAGTATTAAAAAATATAAAACAGTGCAACAACGAGATCATCTCATCTCTCCTCCACTCACATCATCGTCATCTCTCATGAATTTGATAAAAATTTCTCATGAAACCTGATCTTTCTCTGTGTTTATTAACCAGTACAACATATCATTATATTTTTTCATACATTTCGTCAGGACCTCTTTAAAAATCCCTAGAAGAGTGGTCACCGTCACCGATGAAAGTTATATCTCAAATATGCAATGGTTCATTTAACCTGACTGTTATTTAATGAGCATGAGAGTTTACGACATTTGCCATCCAACTCATTAGATTTGACTTTTAGCAGATGAAAAAACTTGTCAAGTTGTCAGCACTTTTTTAAAAGCCAGAAGCAAATCGTTATATTCAATGAGCTAGCCAGACTATAAACAAGGAAAAAGGCTTGACGCCTGCAAAAAATGCATTACGAATCATCATCCTTGGTTTTAAACTACGCAAAATTAGTCATGCATCATCTACAATAAACCATAGGATACTTATGAGTAGAATAAAAATGACACAAGCGGAACAAAAATTATCTACATAATATACTACCAACCTTCGTAGTAAATTTGTTTGCACTCAATCATACAAACACTTTGCTGGTCTTTTAGCGTAGCCATTTTTTGCTGAACCGTGACCGTCCTCATCACCACTTCATCTGAAAATCAAGCATTTTGTATTAATAACTACGTGAAAGAATGATTTTGATCCAGAGTTACGCAGCTTTGTCACTCTATTTGATTTTAGACGATTACAATTCTGTAAAAAATAACCATGTGGTCATGAACTTTTGAAAGACATTAGGTCAGCCAGGAGTTAGGATTGTGTTATTGTCACTAATTTAACTCGAGTGTTTTCGTCTGAAAAATATGATTACACATTAAAACATTTAAGTGAATACGTTTGCATTTATTTTATGACGACTCAGCGAATACAGCAAGCTAATTTCTACTTTTATAAATCTTAATTGAAAATAAGACCCATCTTTTTTTCTAAGAAAAATTACGAGCGTTTTACAAGAATTTTAAGAATTGGACTATAAGTAAACTTAGATGTAAAGGATACTATTTTTATTATTTTCTTTCCGTATTCAATTTGACATAACGATTATTTGCCATCTCTCATTTCAGGGATTCATTTAATAAAAGTATCTAATAATATATTTTTGATATAAAGTCACGAAGGAAGTTATTTGTCCTGAGTTCTACCTCATTTAATTATAAGACTTATAATAAGATATTTAACTGCGAGACTTAAATTTGAAACGATTGTAAATAAAGAAAGTGTTTAATATTTAGACTGTACAAAGTACAAGTTCAACTCATAAAA
>JAQFYG010004150.1:0-11411 GCA_034694325.1 Entomobrya corticalis | reverse complement strand
TGCGACGCAGAATACGCATACCTACATATCTAACTTGACTAATGTTAGATATGATCTATGAAAAATGTAAGCCAAAAGAAACAAGAAACAAGAAAGAAATATCAAGCAGTTTTTCATAAATATCGTATGAACATTGTCACCATTACTCGATTTAGATACACATTTATTATTTATGGACACATATCGTATTTTTTGTGCACAACACTTTTTAAAACTTAATTTGAGCAATTTAATTTACATGTACCGCTATTCATCTCACATCATTGTTCATCATAGCTGTCTCCAAAATCAAGTTTTTCTAGCATAAATGTAGTAACAGCAAAAGGAGACAGATTTGGTTCATGTCAACGATATATGTATTCCTTTCAATTGTTTGAACGCTACATTTTGTATGTAATATGAATGCTTATGTATATTGTAGATTAAAATGTGTTATTAAAAGTTTTTAATGCAATCATCGAATAAATACAATATAATTCCATCAAATTATTGGAGTGCATATATTTGTATTTAGTATAATTTATTTATCTCTCAAATGCATTCTTTTTTCTAAGTAATTTCAACACTAGCGCTATTGACTATATTTACTGGTTACCATGGGATAAAGATATAAACAAAATCGGTTTAATGTAACGCATATTTGAAATTCAATTGACGTCAATGGTAATAAATGCGCACAGAATGTATTATTATTAAAAAATTTCTAGTTTTTTGATAAGTTTATAAGAAGATACCGTCGTAGCTTGACAAAGGTGCCCGTGTACACTAAACACCGTGACAACGTGCAAATTGTCAACAAATAAATCATTAGAAAAATATATTGGTTTTCAATTCTTCATCTGCAAAAAGCTCACATCATACACGATAACGTTCAAAATGAACTTACTTTTTTCAACTTTAAGTGTTTAGTTGCAATCATGTAACATGGGTTCACCAAAAAAACGGTTAATCCTTGACTACTACGAAATTACACAAGACATAATTTCCCATGCATTTAATCGATATTCCCGAATACGTGATATATACGGCGACAACGCTTGGTTTTTTATCCCGAACATTATCGTTGCAAAAGAAATCGCCTCATCCGTAAATGCTACATTGTTAGCAAAACCAAAATCCAATCCAAATCAACTTTCATTATATCCCCGAATCCTTCCAGCACTTAAAACCCATGACGTTTATTCAAGAACTCCGTATGGTATTTGGAGAATGTGGAAGAATTATTCAAACAAAAATTACATTCTAACAGATACCAACAGAAACGCACCAAACTTTGTCCAAACCATGCAGACAGATATGCAGTTTGCCTACTGTGATCAGGTTCGAACTAAAAAGGACAATGTTTGGAATTTCAGCATTTTTACAAGTTGCTTTGATCTGTGGACCTGGCTATGCATTTTGGGATCAATTTTACTTGTTAGTTTAGTTATCTCAAAAAGGAATGATCGGATTCCAATACCTAATATCTTAGCGACCTTATCACCATTGCTAACTCCAGGAGTATATATGGAACAATTTTTGGTACCCCATATATTCACAGTTTGGACATACGCTTGCCTAATAATAACAAATTATTACACCGGATTGGTTACCAGTCTTGTAATTAAGCCTCCAGGACCGGATGTTATCTCGTCATTACAAGGGCTCGAATCGATGAACTATTCATTGATTTACAGCGCTGACTTTATTTTAGACACTGTTAAAGCAACGGTTTCCTCCCATTTCTCATTTAAACTAAACGAAAGCAGTAATTTAGTAACGCAGTTTCATCAAAACATGAAAATTCTTAAGAGACTTCTTAAAACTGCTACAGTTCATGCTCAAGTGGATTTTGAAATTAGTATGGCATACAGTAATAGTAATAATAAGAAGGCAATAGTCGCATCGTGGCCATTTTGTATGCTAGCTATTACCGGTGCAAATGATAAGATAAAACATAGTCGAACCAGGAAATGTTTTATAGGAAAACAACAAATTCCTTTGGGATCAAACTATTTTGGCTTTATTCCTTCTCCGAAATCAAAATTGCTACATGTTTATTGCCAACAAAATTTTCAACATTTGATAGAAACTGGGATTTTTAAAAGATGGGATCAAGAAGCACTAGCTCTAATGTACTCTAAAAGGGTTCAAGATCGTGTAAGGGTGAAGAGTCCGACCCTCATCGTTTCTGAATCGGGTCAAGATCAAGCCGTACCACTAAAAATGCAGGGGAAAGTTGTATCAATTTTTCTTATTTGGGTGATATGCTTAGGTGGATGTCTTGCTAAATTTTTAAGTGAACTTGTTTATAAATGACAAAATATATAGGCTGTGCGATGATAAGTTAGATGATTTTATCAAATTATTTATTGAAACTACAATAGTCGAAAAATCAAGTGCAACTGTTTTTTACAGGCTTAACTTGCAGCTTATCGTATTTGCCGCTTTCTTGATTTAACAATTACCCTAAAAATGCATTTACAGCAGCAAAAGATTCTCAAGAATCTTACAGTACATATTTCTTTGCCAGATAATAGGCATTGAGTTTTGTGGATTATCCATTAATTGCATAAAAGGATCCATCCAAACAGTTATCCAGTTTTCTCATTGTAAATTCTGACAAGTACTTTTCTGATTGAGTCCACCGACGATTTCCTGCATACAAAATGATCTTATACCCGTCATCAAGCATTTCTTTTAATTTGTCATAAACCGGATTTGGTAATCGCGCGGTGAAAATACTGGTCAAATCATTTCCATAAAAGCAGCAAAGAAACATTCCAGAAAACACATTGAATCCCATCAAAATTCTATTCTTCCTTTCAATACAAAATGGGGTTCGACCAATAAGAACACTAAAAATATTCCAATAGTTTCTCAGAGAAAGTAATGAGCCAAAGCAAGAACAAGTTTTAAAGCTTTCTCTGATTTTTTGTGAGTCCAAATAAGCTAAGAAAGAATGCAAATTACAAGTGTCCATAAGTTTCTATTGAACGGTGCAGCCCAAACTTTTGTTAAAACCATTTCGTCAGAAATTTCCTCAGAATCACAATAGCAAACTGAATGCAAATCATAAAGGGACAAATAAAGTCCTGTTTTCTTGAAAGGTTGCATTTCCGAAAAGTTTGAAAAAGCTGTTGTAAAATAGATGTATTGCCCTCTTCTTGTTTTGCTAACCAAATCCTTTTCCTTAAAAGGCTCTTGAGTGAAAAATATTGAAAATGAAATGTTATGCACTTCTGACAAGGCAATTACACACATTATTCCTGGTGCGCAAAATCCCATATCCATGTACGTAGTTTTATGCGTAGTACGGAAGTTGACTCTAAATACCATATCCTTGCATGCCATACGGTTATTGCCGTACAGATTTTTATCAATTAGCCTAGATTTGACATTGATACCAGTTATTTACACATTTCATTTGTCATTTTATAAGAAACATTCCAAGCAAATCAATAAAATGCAATTTACAGATAAAAACTTTTGAAGAAATAGTGGCACTTACTCACGGGAGACAAACATGGTTTAATAAAATATTATTATTAAGATGCTAGGTACATAATAGAAGACTATTTTTATTTTTTGAAGTATCACTTTGCGTATTTATTTTCTCTGACGTGTTTCTTGTGGTAGGCTTAAATTGAATCTCACAGCTTTGACGCATCTTTTCAGATTTAACAAGAAATTGTTTTACAATTAATCGCTCTTTTGATCTTTTATTATTTTATAGTTCAATTCAAATTATTATTATGGGAAGGCCATTCTTACTGCCCGTAAATTTGTGCAAAGCCCCAAAAGTTAATGCATCATCTGATGTGTTTATTCATAATGCGTCATAACAAATGTTTTAATCATAACTGACGTAGAATTGCCTTGTATGACGTGATACGCATTAAATTAAACGAATAATTTTGAATATTGATTGCTCATGCTGCAAAGTTATGATAAAATACTTCATTTTTGAAGTTTCTTAAGTGACATAACAAATTAAATACTAGATTATAATAGATTGAAACGATTACATCAATTATAGTTCTCTGTTTGACGATGATGACGATTTCTGAAATACTCTTTTACTCCTATTCATTTGATGCGCCTGCGCCTCTATACTATCCAATTGTTCGATGTTTTCTCAAATCAAAAGATTTTCCTTTAAATAAATTTATCTTTCAATGAGTAAAATATTAGCACTCAAAGACATTGCAAAATGCAAGCAATTCAAAGGTGTACACGAATCCACAAAGTGACAAGAGCTAATCTGAATTTTAAGATCATTGCAAGAACCATAGAACTTCTGTTCCCATTTTTGTTCTTTTGTTGAAACTAGTGGAGTTTTACTCCATCGTATCCTCTGCAAAATATTTTTTGATGTTGAATTTACCAAAGACATACCCCCTAAAAGTACAATAATCACAAGTACACAATCCATTAAGAGGAGGAGTAATGTGGCGATAAAAAATGGTTTCATGGATTGACTTTTAACAAGGGTTGCCAGCGAGCAAGCGCTAACCATGATTACTGACGTGATCAATGCTAGAATTAGTGGACCCTTTTGAATGTCATTTAGCATTCCGGTAAGTAGCTGAATATGCCTGAAGACTAAAGCCCTTTTGTACACTGGTTTGTTGCGTGCATTTAAGTAGTAGTTTTTAAACCTGTAAAGAAATAATACATATAAACAATTAACTTTTATATTAACATACTCGATGATGCCAGGGTCTGAAGTATTGATAATTAAGTAATCAGCTTACTCATTTAAATTATCTAGCAATATTACCGCTGACAAATTATGAACGATCCCGACCGCAAATCCAGTCGGAGCAGTACCAATTTCCCATATCCAGTAATTAAACAATAAAACAAAAACCTTTGTTGCCATAGTGACGGCACTGAACATTGTTGAAACTTCATGAGCAGTTGTGGTTCCAACTTTAGGAATCAGCCAAAAACCTGCCAACGACGGTTTCCAGGGATTATGCCAATGAAGTCCAAATACGAAACAAAAAGGAAGAACAGCAACTGTTACAATTGCAGCGTACGAAATACTCAGTCTCAGCATTTCGCCTAATGGCCGCTTCAGAATATTTTTATGATTCTTTCCGTGTATTTGGTCGAATTGAATCAAAGCGTTTACAAAAGACTCAACTTCCTGAGCTTTTGCACGCACTAATTGTAAATAACTATTGAAGATATTTAACAAAGCCACTGTTAACCATCCAAATGCTTTTTGGACAGAGTTTCGATTTTCACTCAAAGTTTGCAAGAATTGCAAGCTAGCGACTTGAATTAAAACTGTAACTAATATTGCCGTGTGTAGATAAGACTTGATGGCAAGACTCCTTTTTGCTTTGTTGCCCTTCACTGACCGAAGTAGTTTAGTTGGTGGATGAACGTTTTGTCTTGTTGGAATGTACCATTCCAATATAATGGATTTTGATCTACCACCAATTTTTCTGTTGCTGCCAAAATATTTCACAATTTCTGCCATTACAAAGTATTATCTTGCAAAATTAAGTCATATTAAAGACAGGTAATGATTTGATAAGCAAGCACGCAAGTTGAAATAGCAATGGACGCATAATTTGACCTTTCATCATAACTGCACATCTTATAAATAAACTTTTTACAAATGGTTTTTCATAGAAACAATGGAAATTATTGATCATGATAGATGACGATGACATTACTATTCATGTACTAACCTAAAGGAAAAAACAAAACTATTTTTAGATGTAACTTAACTAGATATTAGCAAGACTTTTTTATTGTAGGAATATTATTATTATTATTGTTTAGCTCCTATGTGTATAATAAATCGCGCTAATCTTCGCTCCATCTGCCCAAAGTCTACTCCTCAAATATCTAAGGAAACAAAACATTCCATGTGTAGAAATAAGGGATTTGGAAATTAGATTAAATTGAATAGTTAATAGTTGGCAAATTACCTGATTCCGTATACTTCAAAATCAATATTAAATAGCGTAAATAGTAGATCTGACATTTGGAAACAAACAACTTTTATGTTAGCATAAACGTATACAGTAAGTAATGTGGTTGTTTTTACTGTTTTGACAATAATATTTGTCAAGTGTTTAAAATATTTACAAAAATATCCCGTTTAAATGAGGCTAAGGAATAATTGCAACATACTTACTTATAATGTACTTAAATTCTGTAGTTTGGGGCAAATCGTTCAAATAATTGTAATTTCACAATATTTGGTTGTTGGTTATGTTATTAAATGATGTTTTTCTTGTCACAGTTGTATTTAAAAAAGCATGCAATACAGTGCCATCCCAATATATTGACAAAATGCTTTGATGATAGAAATTTCAATAACTGTGAACTTTTAATTCTAATAAAGTTTGTTTATCTTATTTCTTGATACGAATTTCATAATTTTTTCTAATTTTGTTCATGTAACTCTGGTATTACATTCCAGCAGACTACACGTGAACATGCTCTAATTCCAGTCTTAATTAATATAGTATGCAAAGCACAGTGCTAACAAGTTGCCTGATTGCACTAAATCTTAATATTTAGCATTCTTTAATTAAGACTTTGTGTTGGACAAAGGATAATTTGTTAAGATATACTGAGCTTAAATGTTAGTAGATAAGAAAATGTTATACAAGCATAAGAACAACATTCAAAAGTAATAAAATAAATGCTAAAGTGGAACAGCAGTTCCAGAGCTTGTAAAAGTTTAATTAAAATGAATATATGGATGCTATATATATCATTAAAAGTGTCGCAGTAAAAGTGCTTATGAAAACCTATACTATTATTCTATAAAAACAGCCAATTTGCAAAACATTATTAGACTATGAGCATATATATTTAGATTTTTCTGTCACCACTATGCCATATTATATTAATAAAGTAGTTTATCTATGTAAGCTTATTGGTTATGAAACTAAAATCAACATTTCTTTTTGGTTTGGAAATTATGTTAGTGTTTTAATATCACAATATACTGTCTAAGTAGCAATGGATAAAGCAAGATTTTAATTTTCTTTCCTTGACTTTAATATTCATTTGGCAAACTTTCATCGTCCAGCCAATACTATATAACGTAAATCAACTTTACTGCTTAAAAGCAAGTTCACTTAAAAAAGTAGCCGAGCATACGCCTAAAAGAATAGCCCAAATTAGAAAAATTGATACAACTTTCCCTTGCATCTGTAGAGCAACAACCTGATGATCTTGATCCAAGTCGGACAGGATCTTTCCCGAGTTCTTGAACATAACACGATCTTGAACCCGTGACGAATATGTTAGTGCCAGTAACTCCTTTCCCCACCTTCCAAAAATACCGGTTTCTACAAAATATTGAAACCTTTCGTGATACTGAATATATAGGAAATTAAATTTAGGTGACGGTATGAAGACAAAATAGACGGGTCCTGATGGAATTTGTTGCATTCCCATAAAACATTTCCTGTTTTTATGATCTTTTGTCTTTTTATTTGCATTGGCAATGGCAAGCATACAAAATGGCCAGGCTGCGACTATCGCCTTCTGATTGTTACTATTGCCGTACGCCATGCTCATTGCAAAATTTGTTGTTCCGAGACCATCCTCATAAATTGTTGCGGATTGAAGAAGGCTCTTGAGAATTCGCATATTTTCATGGAAACCAGTAACTAAACTAATATTTTCATCCCTTTTTATCAAAAAATGTGACGATACTGTTTCTTTTACAGCATCAAAAATAAACTGAGCGTTGTAAATCAATGAATAGTTACGAGATTTAAGTTCATTTATTGATGAAATAATATCATGATCGGGTGGTTTAATGAGCAGACTGGTTACAGATCCTGTGTAATAATTTGTTATAATCAGACAAGCAACAGTCCAAAGTATAAACATTTTAGGGGCCGAAAGTTGGTTCGCAGCTACACCAGGAGTTAGTAATGGCGATAGGGTAGCTAAGAAATTGGGCACTACCAGTGTAAAAATATTTCTTTTTGATATAAGTATGCTGACAAATAAAATTGATCCCAAAATGCATAGCCAGATCCACACATCAAAGCAACTTGTAAAAATGCTGAAATTCCAAACATTGTCCTTTTTAGTTCTCACGTTGTCGCAGTAGGCAAATTGTATATCTGCCTGTAATGTTTGAATAAATGCCGGTGAACTTGTGTTTCCATCTGGGGAAATATATTCATCTGAATAGATACTCCTCCAGTTTTTCCAAATATCGGATGAATTTCTTGGATAAATGTCATAAGTTTTAACTGCTGGAAGTAATCGCGGAAACAGAAAAAGTTGTTCTGAAGTGGCATTTATTTTGGCTAATATTGTAGCATTTAGAGATGATGCGATTTCGTTTGCAATAATAATGTTGGGGACGAAGAACCAAACGTTGCCACCGTAAATATCACGCATTCGAGGATATCGATGTAGTATATACAGAAGCCAGTCCTGTGGAACATTATGCAAGTCAAAGATTAAAAGTTGTTGTGATAGAGCCATGTCACTTGACAGCAATAATAATACTACAAACGTGAAACCAACAATAAGAAGTAAGTTCATTTCAGATATAACCAAGATGTAAGTTGTCAATCTTTTCTAGACAACAATATTCAGAAATAAATATATTTTATGTAGTAAGTTCAGCGATTAGATTTTAGATCTGTCGATTATTTTGTAAAAATACACGTTTTCAAAAATGCTTTATTTTCATCCGCATTTATTATTGACGTCAAGTAGATTTGCAAACTGTTATATTCTACTGAACTTTTCCTGTCGATATTGTGATTATATAATTGTCCGTAACTAGTGTTTACTTTGTTTGACAATGACAAATAGAAATGATAACTTAATGCAATATTATATTATAAGCAAATTGTGTAAATGGATTATATTCTAAGACAATATATATAATGTATTTCCTTGCGTCAAAAGAACCATATTGTTAAAGTCCAAATTAAAGGAAATTATTCTATGAAGTTTTAGCTAAAGTTCAAGTTATAATTTTAATAATGGACAGATATAGAATATGGATTTTTAGTACTCACAAAAGTCAGCAATGGTGAAATTTTTTATTGCACAAATCGATAGAGACAAAACTAATCAATTTTTTTGAAGACACTATGGGTCAATTGATAACCCCTGGGGCGCTGAGGGTCGCAAAAGGTCACATGCATTATAAGTAGTACCTACTACTACTACATACCGGCAGTTGTTTATATTGGGTATGGTTACCCTTCTCGTTCTTCAGTAATTCATTTGGGACATCCTTGCAAATCATCAAGAAGTACATCGCTGACACTCACGATGTCGACATCGACAAACAAGGGATTTATATCAAAAAGGCCCTGGTGAAATTGGTGGAATCTGGCCAGTTGACTCAAATGACTGGTAGTGGAGCTGCAGGGAGCTTCAAGCTGACTTCTAAGTCAAAATCGGAGAAGGAGCCAATTTCTGAGAAGAAGAAGTCAAAGAAGACTGTGAATGCCCCATCCCCAAAGAAGAAGGCAGTAACAGCCAAAAAACCCGCTGTGAAGAATGTCAAGGAAAAGGCTGCTCCATCCACCAGAACAACAAAGGCCGCTGCGGATAAGAAAGGAGCTCAGCTGAAGTCTGACAGGAAGTAGAGGAGACTTTATCATGATTCCTTTGACTTAACTAAATTATAACAAAACCCAACGCCCCTTTTAAGGGCCACCATATATTACGAAGAGCAAAACCCGGTTGGTATTTAATTTACGAAGAGTTTGAGTAATGAGCGATTGGCGATCAAATAGATGATTGCCTATAATATACCAAACACTTCGTCTGATATGAGCTGAATGGAGAATATAAATTAAGGAGCTTCAATTATATATTTCGTGTATGTATACTAATTAGGTACTCATTCCAGGAGGTTGAAAATGAGAATGGATGGATGGTGGGTTGTCGTGTTAGATATAATATTTAAAAAACACACCAACAAATAAAACATGTATAAGAAATATACAGGAAATGGAGTATGACAAACAAGATTGTTTTGGATGTGCAACGATGTGTTTTGGACGAACACCATTCGTATTTCTTATGGCAGTTAACATTCGTATTTCTTATGGCAGTTAATAATAGACCCATTTATTATTATATATAGTTTAAATGGTCGATTAGACCAATTGTAGGGGCGACGTTTTTTTCATGGACGATTTGTATCTTGGACTATTTGTCCATATGCACCATTTGAATAGGAGACGTTTTGTTTCGTGGACGTTTTGTAGTGTAGACCTTTTGAGCCGTGGACCTTTTGACCGTGGACCTTTTTGTTTTGGACGTTTTGCCTTATATTCGTTTAAATGATGGTTTTTATTTTAAGCATCTTTCTTTAGTTTGACATATTTGCTCTTCGTAAAATGTGGTAGCCCTTTAAAGGACCGTTGGTTGGTTGGCCACCACAGTTTACGAAGAGCAAACCAATCAGGAAAGGCGAATGGTTTTTATTGATATAGTATCGTTTCGTACAGATGACAAACAAATAAAATTATATGTAGATGTGTATATGCCTATATTCCTTTTGTGTTGGGAAAGGTTATGGTAAAGACTTTTCTGAATACATGCAATCAATACGAATTCCATGCAAGCAAACAACCTCAAATCTGTGAAAATCCTATGAGCAAAACGTATGATCATGCAGAAAATAAGTCCGTGGGAAATATATATTGTGCGTGAATAATTATGGAAATTGAAAATTCCAATTTGGTTTCCTCTGGAGGTAAGTCTGAGCATGAAAGAAAACTGGTTTATCAAATAAAAAAGGCTATCAAGTGAACTTGAAGGGGACATGTTGGAAAGATAAAGTAGGACAAACAAACTTTGAGCAGAAAACATGAGATGAGATCATCATCAGCAGATTCTGCGCTCCCACGCAAAAGCAAAGTTCATAAAGTAAAGTACTAAAGTTTTAATAAACCTTTATTCAATAAAGGTAATTAGTAAGTTTTTGTGAGTTTATTTTATTTGATTGTATAATTTTTCAATTTTGTTGACGCCGCATTGCCTTTCTCTTTCAATCAAATTTACAATATACTTTCAACGATTAATCAATTATTTTCTCTCTTGATAATTATATTTACAAGACACGCAAGAAAGCATGTTAGTTAATATAATTAATATAATTACATACACTTTCTTGAGTTAAAACTATTATATATATTTTTTGTGAAAGCTAACCAAGCGGTAAGAATTGTCGACAATTGGGAACACTTTTAGTTTATTTATGAGTTTTTATATTTTTTTAGTTTTCCTTGTTTACGATTTATGATGAGTTCCATTTCTTTATAATTTTGTTAAAAATAATTTTCTATGGAAATGCAGCAGCAGCAGGTCCTAATAGATATCCCAAGCAAATTAGGCAATTGTTGGTCCTGGAGGAACAGTAGGCTTTCGTCGCATAAGGGAGCCAAGCCGAAATAATA
>JAQFYG010004149.1:0-11412 GCA_034694325.1 Entomobrya corticalis | reverse complement strand
TGCCAAAATATGATAGGTAACGGTCGATTCTGAACTCATACAAAAAACAGCGCATCCAACAACACACCACAACAAAAGATTCAAGATAAATCGCTTTATCATAGCATACGTAATATAGGTCAGGTCATGTCACCTGTTTCTTTTTCGAAATATGCGGTATGATTAGTGTAGATAAGCCAGTTTTCTGCTCAGTAGAGTTTGCATTATGGTAGATGCCAAGCCACGCCCCCTCCATGCATATTTAGGTGCTCTCACTATTAACGCATTTACGACTGTGATCATCATCATCATCGTGCGAAAAGTGCATTTTCAAAAAAAATGCACTTAGATACGAAAGATTAGCTGGTTACAGCAGCGGAAAAACGAAAAAAGTACACTTTTCAGCGCCATGAATGACGCTGTTGCTCAAATGGCAAAACTGTAATATTTTTATATGTTGTTTAAAAAATTTGAAACTTTGATCTGACTAAGTTTTAAATGTTTGGCATTTGAGCAACACCTTCAAATTCGGGGTCAAAGTAGAGCCATTTTTCACGTTAAATTAGATAACCTTCTTTCCGTTTGTTTTGGATAAAGTTTTGGTACCGCAAATTTATTTATTTAATTTGGACTGCGGTTGGTTTGGTTAAAGCTACGGATGTGTTGGACAACAGTACGGTTTGTGTGGATATAACAACGGTTGTTGGTTAGAGAGACGTCGTTCAAGTTGGGTTTTCTTTAAAAAACAAATTAGTTGCACCAAACGATGGAAAACTAAATACCAAAGTTGGTAACTGAGCTTATTGAGATTTTATTAATACCACAAATATTAAATTTTGATTTATTTTTTTATTGATTTATAGGAGTTTTGTTTGATTTTTAAGTTAAAAAATCAAAATGATTTTCTGAACTCTGTGTCTTTGAGGAATCGCTGTAAATCATCAGAAAGCTGTTAATGTGTTAATGGTTTAGTTTTTATTTAGAGCTCTAAGTGGATTCAAGGGCTAGACGAGCACTGCATGATCTCCATAGGAAGCAACCTACTTGCTTACTAAAACCAGTAGCTCTCTTCTGCCGGAGCAACAAAAAATTATCAGCATCGACATTGTTGATCTGGATTCTTAAGAAGAAATAAAGAAGTTACATTTTTTAATTTTTTTATTTAACAGTAAAATCAAACAAAATCAAAAATGTGGTATCAAAGGAATCAAAATAAGCTCAATAACTAGTTTCTGTATTGAATTTTTCAGTTTTTATGAATTGTATGATTTCAAACTAAATTGACGAGGTGCAACTCTTCTTTAAAGGTGTAATAACTAGTGGAACGATCGGTTTCGGATTGGTTTATTCCATCATTAGGTTTCTTTGGTTCGAATATTATTTGAATATAAAAGTAGACATATTCCTCATCAATGTATTAGTTGTTTAATGCTTTTATTTTCTGTGGTTACGTAATATACTATGGCTCAGGTCCAGAAATGATACGCTTTCACCCTTTCCCTGATGTCACGCAACGTAAAATAAAAGAAGATTCCAATAGTTTGATCAAAGGAGAATGAGTAACTGATCGAGAATGAATTTAATGAAATGAAGGACTTTCCTTTTAAAATTGTTTCCCCACAAACGAATCCCCCTAATACCTCACTCTGATGCCTCCTTCTGATGCTTGCCTCTTCAGGGACTTTGTTGGGTAGCGTTGCTTCGCTCCTCGGGGACTTTGGACAGTAGCTTTTCACGAGTCTGGAAAATAGTTTACTTGCACTAATCAGGGAGTTTGGAGAAATAGTCCACTTTTTCGAGACGGGGACTTTGAAGAATAGCTTACTTTGCACGACTGAGATCTTTGCATGAAACAAAAATGCCAAATAAATTGCCGACTAAACACTGTGTAGGTTTCAGTTATTTATGACACAAAAGAACACACAATTATTCATATTAATTTACAAAGTTTCACAGAAAGATAAATAAAGATCAAACTATCTAACTGTAGAAGTTGCTCAAAATTATATCTATTTAAATCAAAAAATATTTCATAGACTTTCCTATACTTATAGAACTGTTCAGGACAAAGTGATACAACATTTCTAGCTACAAATTAACGCCTTACTCACAACGAGTTTACAAAGCGTCTTCCCAGGTACAGCTTCTCTGGGGAAAATTCAAAATACAATTTTACAGAAAAATTGAAAACGTTAATACTCTCTGAGTTGGCAAACGAATGAGGAAAAAATGAGTTGAACACTACATAAAAGTGCGGAGAACACCACGCCAACTTCCCCAAAAGTGATGCTGTAAAATAGGAGGGAAAATCCCAAATTAAATTAGCTATGGCTATTAACGAGCCCAGATAAAAAATAATGGAGTTTTCCAGACATACATCCTTCAGACGAAATACAGCCTTACTTTTGCTGCGATGGCACTAATGCAAATCCAAGTTCGACTGGTTACAATGGCCGTCATCTTTCAAGAAAAATTCAAACTTCAATTCATCTCAACAAATTATAATATTTTACAGGCGAGTACTAACGCACTTAACTTTTACACAAATTTAGAGAAAAAAACAAACTGACATGATTAGCTTTCTCTTGAACACGTGAAGGTGAGAAACACAACCACCATTCACTGCTACATAGAACATCGAGAAAAAGGATGATTAAATAAATGTTATGTACCTATGCTAATCAGCAAACACTGTGTACCTCAGCTCCTGATCCTGACATAATAAACAAGCTTTTTTATACTAATTAAAATAAAATAAATGAGAAGGTTTTTTAAGTTTTGTAATAATTAACAATAAATCATTTATTCTAGATTTAAGCTTTGTAATTAAAGTTACAAATAAAATAAATTATTTTAAAAAATTATTTAAAACTTATTGACTTTCATCGCTTTAATATAATTCTAGAAGCAAGCTGCTGTTGTTTTGGTTAAAGGTACGGTTGTTGAGCTGCGGTTGTGTTTGGGTTAAGCTACGCCTGTGTTTGGGAAGCTTTGGTTGTTTTTGGCTAGAGCAATAATCGCTGCTTTTTAAATCTAAATGTAGACATTTGATTTTTAAATTACTTCGAATACATTGCCAACTAGTCTAAAATAAGGACATCTGCTGTTTGTTAAAAACTGCTCTAAATTTTGTTTTAAACTACTTTGATGTTCATAAAATATCAAAGAAAAAACGAACACTACTCGTTGAGCTTGCCTCTTGTTTTACTTGTGTACAATTATTGCCGTTCTTTACAGATCTTGAAAGAAGTAGTTTGGCGATAATGTACAGAAAACTATGCTTTATCCGTGTACGCTATCTGAAAACTGCAGGCAAAGAGTTCCAAAATTAACAAGAATGAATTATGACAAACGACAAGAATATTTAGGGGAATATAATTGAATTTATTTACCAACTGGGATACATGATAAACGAAAAGTGAAACCGCTTAGAAGAACTTGAGTTTTCAATCTTCTGAATCCGACTAAATGTTTGAAAAATCCTGGACCGGTAATAATGTTACTTTAAAAATACTCAACTTCTTACATTGCTGCAGAAAGTCGTCACAAAAACTTTAAGCAGAAGCTAAAACGGTCGCAGTATGTCGTTAATTCGACAGTCGTCAAGGAAAAACTCATAACTTTCCGTTCTGAGAAAACCATTACAATCATTTACATTAAAGAAAAAGGAAATATAAAAATTAGAATAATAAAATTGAGTACTTTATCTAAAGTACTTCCGGTTCTCCCGCTGTCATTTTTTTAACGTCCAGCTTATTCTCCGACTGTTCACATTGTTGAGCGCAGCAACATGCCATTTAAAAACAGCTAGCATAAATGAAATCAAATTGTGTTGCTTACGTCAATACAAAAATGAAATGTTTAAAGCAGGTGCTTTACATATTTAGACGTTGTCAACTTTTAACGATTCAAACAGTATTTCAGCCGTTATTCATTTACTAGCTATCCATATAGTGGACCGTTATTGCAATGAACATCCAGTCTGTGTATCTGTCTGTGTAAATACACGATAAATTCTTTTATGATTGACTCTTAATTAATATAAGGTACCTTAAGGACAACTTCTTCCATGGAATTAAATTTTCTCTAGGTCAAACCCTTTGGGCTATGGAGGCCCAAGGAAACATATTGGCTTCTGTAATACCACGTTACTACCACTTCATCACGTAATGTGATAGAAGAAACATAACTGAGCAGATTTTATTAACATCATGGGGCAATTCATTTCCCTGGGGGTGCTGCCGGTCGCCAATGGTCACATGCATTTAAGTTTGTAGAGTCGGCAGGTCTTGTGAGTTGCGTTGGTCGTTTGGTAGACTGTCGGTGGATAGAAGAGGCGGTGAGATAGAGATAAATGTATAGTTTTAGTAACTAGAACGGATGAGTCTTAAGTTTACCTCTCTATTTTAGACTTCGTTGTTAGTTTTTGGTTTAGAAGTCGTTTGACTTAAGTTTTAATTTCAATTTTCGAAAATGTTTGCTGCCATACTGGCTCTGATTGCTGAACAAAGTACAAATTTGCAAAGTCAAAACGGGTATGTAATCTATACGTACAACTATAAGACATGTACTTTTTTATAACAATTTATTGGTTTTTTCTCTTGCGTTGAATTTCTGAACCCGGCGAGTTTAGGTTTCAGATTTATTCACAATTTGTTAACATTTATTGAAGGTTGGGTGCTGACGGACGGACAAAGAGACTGATACTGATACAAAACAGGAGTTATAGGATCCTTAGGAGTAGCACATCTTTTTTAGTCTGTCAATATTTTTAGTTTAGTCAAGTTATTTTATTTGTAAAACATATTGCTATAGTGTTTCGAGGGAGAGTTAATTTTGCTCTACACAGTGATGTTACTAAAAAGTAGCAAAATTAGGGTTTTTGCATGTTATTAGTGACTATTTCAGCACTGAAGGAACATCTGAGCAGAAAACAAGGATTATTATAATAAGGATGGTGCATAATGCACACTGAATAATGCAGCATTGGGGCTCGCTGGATAAATATAGCAGCCCTAAGCTACGTGAGAAAAAACAGTATATTTGTATGCCGGGTGACCAGTCGAGAGATTGAATGGATGCTAATGGTGACAAAACCATTTGGCTGATTAATTGTTCAATGATGATCAACATGATGACATGCCATAAAAAAACATGGATGACAGCTTTTCGTCACTCTCAGATTTGACTAATTTTGCTGATTTGTCTCTCCAGTCCCACAAACACAAGCCCAAACTATCCCCACAGCTATAAAGTTAACAATGGATCGACACTGCTTGTAATTAACCGGAATCCTCAATGTTCGAAGATGGAAAAGAAGTCATTGGAGAGACAGCTTTATCAGCTAAAGTTTAAGACATTATGTCATCAAAAGGCCTACTATTCTGTAATCAAAATCTTAATAGTATAAGAAATAAATTTGACTAAATTAACTGGTTCATTTTAACGTTTAAACCTCTTATCTTTGCCGTTGTAGAATCCGAGTTAGACTGTATTCGCAATGTTGATGGTTTATATGACATAGAAGGGTATTCGGTTATACAAACAGATCGAAAAGAAAATGACGGAGGCGGAATATTAATTTATATTTCCAAGTGTATTCAATTTGAGGAGGTTAATATTATTATTTTTAATCCTCCATAAAACTTTGAACTGTGTATAATTAGATTAAGAAAGATAGGGATTAAGCCTTTTTAATTGTTGTAGTGTATAAGCACACAAATACTAACTTTACTACTTTCTCGAATTGTCTCTTGCAACTTGTAAATTACATAGTACGATCGATACAGAGATTGTTATTTGGTGATTTTAACTTAAATATATTGCCAACGTCAAATGACTGTCCTGGTTAAAATAACTTTCAACTTTATAATATATGCAAAGAATTTGATCTCTGGCAAGTAATTGAATAGGTGACGCACAATACGGGTGGCTTACTTGATCCCATTGTTATGAAAAGGGAGTTAAATATAGTAGAATTCTAGGTTAGTTATGAATTGTATGGTTACAACCGACGTTTATTGTAAATGCACGTTTACAGCCGAAGTATGCTGTAAATGCACGCTTACAACCGAGCGCCTTGTCATTGTCTCGTTTATCCGACGCCATGCGTGGGAGTTAAAGAAACTAAAAGTTGATTGTAATTAGGTAAATTGTAGTGTTTATTATTGTAAACAAGTCGAGTGCATGCGGAAAGTCAGTAGTAGTCAGTCGGTTCGTTTAAATCTCTGTCAAAATCAGTAAAAGTAGAAAGTGGCAATAAATGTATAATCTTCTCGTTAATTGTCTGTATCCCCATATTGTCTAGTCATTTTATGTAACGCATAACTTACCTGCGGTAAAAAAGAACTGGTATCATCAAACTGCTGGTTTTAATCATTTGTAGTTTCATAATGCACTGGTCGCAACATAGTTATTCTTGAGCACAAAACATTGAAGGCCCTGCTACCACCAGTGAAACACTTTGTGAGCTTTGGATGGCGATTGTAAACCTTAGTTCTTTTGCTAATACCGTTGAATCATGAGTGCTACGGAACAAGTCAGAGCGAGGTACGAGGGAAGAAAAGATATCTTTGAGAAATGCTGTACGACGCTGAAAACGCTTTGAAGGCGAACCCTCACGATATAACAGTACTAAAGAGAGCCAGCAAATAAGATTAAAGACATCCTACAAACGCGTGGTACAGGGAAATCGTAACTGGAACGAGTTTCTGCTGAAATTAAATCCAATCAACCAGGCGGATAATAATGCTTCAAACCATGAACATGAATTTTGTGAATAAAGCTACGCCACTTCTGGAAAAACTAGAAGAAAAACTGAACCCAACGAATTCAGGAGTCATTGTACTTAAAATCCCAACAGCATCAGTGCAAAGTTCAAGGGGAGACATTCATCATCGGATGCCGAATTTGAAGCAACCAAAGGTTGGAGCCTTTGGAGTTGAATAAAGAAATACCAGCCACATATAAATTTCAGTACCTACTGAGCTGGACGAAGGAAGGAACAGTCGCTGAGCAGATTGTAAGGAGCTATCCTATCACAGCAGCTAACTATGACGAAGCGGTTAAAAGTTTATCAGAACGATTTGGACAAAATGACATGCTGGTTGAGGTTTATGTCCGAGACATAATCACGTTGATATTGAAAAACACTCAACAGAAGTCGGAGTCATCCTTAGGATTGTTGTATGTACACAACAACATTGTTGTTGTATGTGACTTTCGTCACAACTCCGCGCACTGGGGACTCTGGGAGTCACCACTGATAAGTGTGCAGCTAATCTTTATCCAATGGTGGAGTCGGCACTTCCGGAAGAAGTTCTCGTTGCTTGGGAGCGGTATAGGATTGCCAACAAACCTTCAAATCCGGAGGATGATACAAGTGAAAGACGTCTGGATGAACTTATGAGTTTCCTGAAAAACGAAGTTGAAGGAACTGAATGCATTCGGATGGCACGTGAATCCTTCACCACACATACTAACAACCAATCCTTTGTAAGTATGGGAAATAGATCCAGAAACAAGTCAGGAGTTGCAACGGCGTCCAGTCTAGTTTCAATGGAAGGCAAACCTAGTGCTACATGTGTATTTTGTGGGAAGTCGCATAACAGTGAAGCATGTTGGAAAGCAAAATACATGTCTCTTAAAAATAAGAAGAAATTGGTCCAGGGCGGAAAACGTTGTATGTGCTGTCTGCAACCTGGCCATTCTACAAAAAGTACACCGCAAAAATCTCATGTGCATTATCAAATGCTATATGTAATGAAAAAATTCTTGGATCGAATTTTCAATGTTTGTTTAAGTAGGATTGAAGAGCTTTAAAAGTTACGTCTAAAAAGTATACTTTAAGGTCCGGTTGCAATTCAAAGTTTTACGATATGATAATCCAAAGTCCAAAAATCCCCGTTTTTCAGGCTTATTCCAAAGCCGGTGGGGCTCACACGTTTTGAGGTAAAGAGCTGAAAATTGGTCAAAATATGTTAATTAAACCTTTTTAGGGGTATCTATTTGAATTTTGTCAAAATAAAATTTTTAACGCGAATTATTCATAAAAGATCGAAAAACATAGCAAATTATGCCGACTTCCTAAGAATGATTTATAGTGTCAAAAATAGCTAATTTCCATTTTTTTTTGAATAATTTGCGTTGAAAATTTTATTTTGACAAAATTCAAAACAATGCCCCTACAGGGGCTTAATTAACATATTTTGACCAATTTTCAGCTCTTTACCTAAAACGTGTAAGCCCCAGCGGCTTTGGAAAAACCTGAAATACGGCATTTTTTGGACTTTGGGGCATCATACCGTAAAACTTTGAATTACAACCATGCCTTAAAATATACTTTTTAGACGTACCTTTTGCTGCTCTTCAATTGTACATAAACAAAAATTGACAATTCGATTGAAGAATTTTTTCATTACACATAGCATTTGATAATGCACTCATGCATTTGTTGTGGAAGACGTCATCATCCTGTATGGTGTCCAGATATCAGCATCAAGAAAAAAGATAACAAGACCGAAAACAAAATTCCCGAATCGACCGACATGTCCTACCAAGCACAATATGTATTATTACAAAGTACTCTATTAGTAGTGGAAGTACCTAAGAAATCCAAGGTTGTAATTGGAATTTATGATTCTTGTTCATCAAAATCTTATGTATTGGAGGAAACTGCGGAGGACGTAGGACTAGAACAAACCGGAGAAGATCATATTAGACACGTTCTCTTTGGTGGAGTGAAGACCAAACCGCAGCGACATAATAGATACAAAATATACCTGTCTGATATTGTTTGCAAGTATCGCTGTAGTTTTGACGTATCAAGTACTGAAGTTATAATAGCAGCAGCAGTCACAACAAAGAAAGGAAACTGGATTGAAGAGTCTCTTCACTGGAAAGAACATTGATCTGGATTGTGGACCAACAGCATTCAAAACCAAATTAGGATGGGTGATGAACGGAAACGTTCATGGCCAGAAGACGATTTCCGATTCGATTATATCAGATCTTCTTCAGATCTTCAGATTAAAGACCTTTGGGATTCGGATCTCATAGGAATAACGGATTCTTCAGTCGACAGAAGCAAAAAGTAGTTGGAGGAAGCAGCTCTTGTGCATTTTGAGAAAACGGTTTTTCGAAGAGAAGAAGGTATGTTGTCAACCTACCGAGGATTGAAGGACATTTGCCACATCGAAACTATCATTACGATGAAGAAACTTCAGTCCTCAAAGGCAAGATTGTTGAAACCAGGGCTGTTGCAAGCTTAAAATGAGGTGATTACTTCTTGGGAGGACGAAAGAATTGTGGAGAGAGTCAGTACTGACAATGGTCATTACATTAGCCGTCATGGGGCTCTCAACCCAGACAGCACCACTACTCCAGTTCGCCCTGTATTCAATGTTTCGTTTAAAACAAAAGGTAATCCTTCGTTGAACGACTGCCTAGAAGTAGGACCTAACATGATGTAGAAAAATCCCTCTATACTTACAAGATTCCGTTGTTGTCCAGTAGCAGTTATTTAAGACATCCGGAAGGCTTTCTTGCAAATGGAAGCAGCTGAAAAGGATAGGCATTTCCTAAAGTTCCTCTGGTTTAAGGATTCAAGTTTTAAGGAAACACAAGATTTTCGTCATTGTCGAGTGGTGTTTGGGGTGTCCAGCAGCCCGTTTCTGTTGGCAGTTACAGTCAACCACCATCTGAACAATGTGGATGAAGACTATGCAGACACAGTCTCCCTTTTGAAGAAAAATTTCTACGTTGACAATTGTGTTGCATCACTTGCATCAGTACATGATGCATTAAAATTTAAAGAAAAATCGATCAAGATTATGCAACTTGCAAAGATGGATCTACGTAAATGGGAAATAGGACCAAGTCTTGACAACAAGCATGTTCGAGTTTTAGGATTAATCTGGAAGCTCCATGATGATAGTTTATCATGTGATTTGAAAGGAGTTCTTAAGAAGTTGAATGATTCACCGATTTTCCGAAGAAAGATACTGTCAATCGCACAATCAACTTTTGATCCCATTGAATTTACTTGTCCCTTCAACATTGTTCACAAAAAGATTTTGCCAGAAACCTGCAAGATCAAATCTGGATGGGATGCTGAGTTACCTGAAGAAATTCAAAAGAAGTTCAAAACTTAATGTGATCAGATTCCGGATATTGCGCAAGTCAAGATACCTCGGTACGTAGTGAACAATCAGGATAGAAGTACACGGTCTCTTCATGTGTTCTCTGACACTTTAGGAGCTGCATAGTCTAGTTGTGCATATTTGCGAAGTGGACATCCTGGAGCTGTAGTGGTTCAGTTGGTATTGGCACGTTCAAGGGTATTACCTTTAAAGCCATGTAGTATACCGCGTTTGGAGCGGATCAGATGTCTGTGTAGTGCTCGGTTGGCACTAACAATGAAGAAAATGCTTGGAAAAATGTCAGAACTTCCTGTGACTTTCTGGACAGATTCAACAGCAGCCTTAGCATGGATTCTCAACGATCGGTCATGGTCGGTGTTTGTAAGCAATCGTGTCAAGGAGATTTGCATTTTAACACATTCACAGACGATGTATCAAGAAAAACCACATTAAGTTTAGAAGTGAGGATATCGAGTGGATATGTCCAAGTTGCCAAAGCCTTGACGACTTATTCATTACAACTATAACTAGTAAAAGTGGTTTGCCACCAAAGATAAAAAAGGGCAATGCTATAGGACAAATAAATATTCGAGATATTCTATCCAAAAACAAAAAAGATGAAATTTATGGCATTATACAAAAGGTACCTTTCCAAGTATTTGGGATATCAGAGTCTAGGTTGTATAATCACATTGAGTCCAAAGAAATACATATTCCTGGTTATCACACAATACGAAAAGACAGAGCTGGAATCACAAACTACAAATCGCGTGGAGGAGGAATACTAATGTACATAAAAGATGATTTTGAGGTGACTTCACTTGATACACCTACTAGTTCATCAAGAAGTACTGAATGTATTCACGTAAAAATATCGAAACCAGCAATCAAGCCAATACACATAATATTGATATATCATCCTCCAAATGTCAATATAAAAGGCTTGAAGGATACTTTATTTGAAGAACTTGCAAAATGCAATCTAAGTGAAGTATATGTTCTGGGGGATTTCAACGTGAATTTGTTTAAAAAGGGAGATCCCGCTGTTCAAGAATTGTATCAAGTGCTAAATGATTATAACATGAGCCAATTAATTAAAACAGCTACTCGAATAACATCCAAAAGTGAAACATTAATTGATAATATATTTACGAATAAACCGCTGCTTAATAAGATTTGTGGGAACATTACCAACACGTTATCTGATCATCAGTTAATTTATACGATCCGAAAAAAAGAAAAAACACAACGCTGTCCTGTTCAGTTTTGTGAAATGAGATCGTTTAAAAATACA
>JAQFYG010004148.1:0-11414 GCA_034694325.1 Entomobrya corticalis | reverse complement strand
AAACTCAGTGCTGTACATGTACATTATATTTATTTCACTATTTAATGTATATTTTCTTTTTATTCGTAAAAAACCAACAGTTTCTAAATTTAAACGTTTATTTTCCGGATTACATAATACACTTATATTATTCCGTATTACATTTATGGAATCTTCAAATGTATTGAATTAATATTATTATCGATAATATTATTTTAGAATGCAAAAATTTACTATAAAATGTGTAAACAAATACAAATATAAATTAAGGCTTGATATTTAACATTACATTATGTGAATAACATGTCTTAATTATTTGATTTTAAATTTACCCAGGAACTAATGGTTATCTGAGAATGCAAAATTCTTGCTGAAACAGCACCACATGTTATATATTGAATTAAATTGTATACTTGCCAATACATTATCCCAATATCTTAACAATATTTCGTAAATGACTTATTCTAGAAACCTTTTAGTGGCTAAAATTTCCGGAAAGGAATAAATTCGTTACAAACTGAGATAGTTCAAAAATTATTCTCATTATTATTTATAAATATCATGTTTAATATGACTACCAACTTGTAAGTCTCAAAACAAAAACTATGATCAGTTTACACGAATAATCTAAAATTGCAAAATAATAGAATTTGTTATTTTTATAAAATGTGTACGAACACGAACACAAGAGTTTGTGGTGTTGGATGACATTTTATAAACGAGACGCTTGATAAATGACAAAAATCCTTCCTGTCGAAACTTTTTATACCTACACATGTGTATAATCAAAGAGAAATCAGAACTTGACAATGAAAAATATAACTTTCTTCACGAAACAAAATATGTTTTATCAATTAATTTTAAAAAGCACTCAATTTTACATTTACAATACTGCAATCTGTTTCACGGGAATTGTAAACTTTTAGCAAAAACTACACTTTTGTCGAAATTAAATTTAAATGTTCTTTTTTTATCATTACATCACGACCAAAAGAAACTTGTAAGGATTAATTATGTCACTTTTAAAAGGCAATACTGTTTGTCAAAAAGATAGTTATACACTATTGTTTCGTGATTACATGTTGCAAAACATCTTATCTATGAAGAGGACATTTTCTACAGAAAACTATATTATTTAAAAAATAATACTAATAAACTTACAATTTTAAATCGCAAAAATAGCGTATACATTTTCACTGAGCTTGTCAAATTCTTGCACAAACGGTATTTGTCTCGATATGAAAAATTAATGTTCTCCATTTTTATTAGAAGATTTTATATGTTAATGCTAATAGAGAATACATTCTGTCCAAAAGCTAAGTAAGGAATACAAACAAATACAAAGATGAGAAACTTGGTTCACTTACTTCTGATCGTAAAATGTTAGCTTTAACATTTTATTGTGTGAATAACGTTACTTAATTATTTGATTTTAAATGTACCCAAGAATAAACGGTTATCAGAAAATGGAAAAAAATGGTGCTAAAACTGCACCACATATAATATTGTTTTGTTATTTTATCTTATATTATATTGAATTGTATTATAAACTGCACAATACATTTTGCCATTATCTGTAAAAGACGCAAGTGACTTTTTCTTGAAACCATTTAGTGGCTTAAATTTCCAGAAGGGAAGAAATTCGTAACAAACTGAGGTAGTTCAAAAATTATTCGCATTATTTATAAAAAATATGTTCCATATGACTACGAATTTGTTAATTTCAAAACAAAAATTTGATCAATGATATTCTGGAAAACTATTGTTGACGCGACTAATCCAAAATTGCGAATAATAATAATAGATACCGATTATATTCTGAACTCAAATTACATTTCGTGTCAAGCACCTTCTCATCCCTATTACATATTTTATATTTTCCTCTCTACCAATATTTTTATCCTTCTCTCCATTTTAAATATATTATTTTGACAGTACATGTTGCCAAAAATAACCACAATGTGAACAGAAAATGTATTTATATAATTCTACTTTACACATGTGCATAATCAAACTTGACAGCTAGAAATTAAATTTTCTTCTAACGAAGCAATACTTTTTATCAAAATAATAATGACACACTGCATTAAGAACCTAAGCGGCAGCAGGAAACTACTTTAATAAATTCTGTCAGAAACTTGTATCGAAAAAATGTCACTCTTCTATTGTACCATCAGATTACAATAAGATTAAAACTTTTAAAATGTTTATATTTCACTGCTTAAAGACAATACATCCTGTCCTAAAGAATCTATACACCTAAGTACCACATTCAACTGCTTAGAATACAACTTCCAGGTGTACTCTAATAATAATGTCTAGTTTTAACTTCTATTTTGACCCACCATACACTTACTTTATATAAAAATATTACGTTTCCGGCCATGGTTATTGTCATCATTGGACCCCAGACACCGTCGTCCACCAATTTAAGAATCCCATCTTAGATATGCGTGGGTGCACCACCCTATCAACCTGCCACTGCAAAAACCCAAAGTGTTTTGAAATTTATATTATTATTTCTATTTCTATTAAAAAACTTTTTGACAATTAAATCAGCAACAAAATTTACATTTTTTTATATCACATGAGCTCAAAATTAAAATTTTAAAGCAAAGGTTTTTGGGTTAAACATTTAAAAATAATTTTTTTTTGTAATTACGTGTGGTGTAATGTTTCAGATAACAATTCAAAGATGCTTATCAAACGCCATGGGAAAACTTCATTACTGACCACCAGAATTCCGCTTAAGGTCCTGGTCATCAGTAAAGATCTCCAAGTTTAAGAACCCCATCAACCTGGAAATGCAAAAAAAACCGAAAATAAATTAGAAATTATTATTACTTCTGTAAATTAACTTGTAATAAATTAATCAGCAACAACAAAACAATAAATTTTCATTACTGATGAGTTCTGAATCGAAATATAATTATGTATTTTGGGTTAAGACATGTAAAAATAAATTATTTATGAACTTACGTGTGGTATAATTTTGCCTGCTCGTTCGTCCGTCCATGAGAACACGTCATTACCAACTGCCGACTTCCATCTTCAGGGTTGAACTAAATCATTTGTGGCAATGAGTGTAACTATTTTATAGGGAATAATACGACAAGTAAGTGAACAAAGCTATTCAATAATAAAAAAAGTATGCATGTTATGCATTTCCCTTCCCACGAGACATCATATTAATTTCTCACATTAGAATATAAGCATTTCTTTCAAACCTTTTTTTTCCTTAAGCATTACACTAAACGTACTCCATCATCATTTGGGCACGGCTGCATACATACATATATTATGATAATCAGTGTTTGAAATGAAAAGCAGAAACACTTTTGCTCAGTAATTTTTCACATGCAAGACTATCATAAAAAAATTTTGGAGTTTTTCACAAAAAGAAGATAGCACATTTCAATAAATGCAGCTTTTGATAAACAAAAAGTCAGATGGATGTGTGTTCCACGGAAAATCTAAATTCTTCCACATCCTATCAAACCAAAACCGGGAATTCAAATTTTTTCCCGGATATACAAAGCTATTTCCTGCGGTATCCGGACATGCAAAATCTTCAAAACCCTGATAAGTTTTACCAGGAATCCAAATTTTTTTCATATATATCCGACATTATTTCCCGCGGTATCCAGACATGCAAAAAAAATCATCAAAGCCCACATGCAATTTATCGGGAATCCAAATTTTTCCCGGGTATTCAAATTAATTAATCAAATTGCCACTAAAACTTCTGAGAATCATGTTAAGGTAAGAAAACTAGAGTAAAGCCGATCCCTGCTAAACATTGAAGCACGTAATTCCGAAATCATCTCCTTAAAACACAGGGAAGACTTTTCATGGCTGTAAAAATAGTTGTCACTATCGTTATTCCTTCCACCATTGTATTTACTTTCGATACGCTGTGCTTTA
The DNA here is from genome assembly GCA_034694325.1 of Entomobrya corticalis. NCBI lineage: Eukaryota > Metazoa > Arthropoda > Collembola > Entomobryomorpha > Entomobryidae > Entomobrya > Entomobrya corticalis. The sequence goes on along the minus strand of JAQFYG010004148.1, from coordinate 7,511 downwards.
TTTTTATCTATCACATACTGCCTGTTGAAAAACAAAAGGTCATAAAATATATTGTCTGTTGATGATTGGCGGGAAAAAAAGAAGTGATAATGTTCATGATGGTCGACGAGGAGTCGTATTTTATTTCCGAAGGGCAAATAAGTAATATTAGTATCCGAATGAGATTTTATTAATTGTAAGTATTCAATTCATAACTGGCTTTACTTCTTGTCATAATCTATCTTTGAAGCATTTTGCAGCCAAGTATATAGCATGAGAAAAACCAACAAAAACACGAATACTTATTCAGTTCGTTATGCTTGTATGATTTTCTTGTTCTTTTTTCTTCTTTCATTTGGTAGTAGATAACCTTAGATAGACGTTTTCCATTTATTTTTTCCTCAAAGGTCGATAAACTAATATATCACATTTCTGTTGGCCTACTGATATTAGTTGTAAAAGAAGCATAAAAGTATATCATATCCTACAGCTATTCAATCCCAAACGAAAGGATTTGTATTCTTTTCAACAACATTGATAACAGTCAGAGCTCAGAGCAAGAAGTAACTGTGAAACAATACAATAATATGTTAGACAAAGGGATGGTTTATGTTGATTATGAGGTTAAGCAAACTGAGCGACACTGCTATCATTGTTTTTTTATCCGTTATCAGACATCGCCCAAGAAGAAGAATCAAAATAAAATCCATCATTAACATGTATATGTTAATTTAAATTGGACTTCCCGTCTCTGTGAACAGTCAACCACTGGCATGAAATTCGTGGACTGTTTATAGCATGTAACAAAAAATACTTTGTTTTCTCAATGAACCATTATTCAATCTCTTTCCAATTTGACAATCACTTAATTGTAAGTGTAACAAAGATTGTCCTAAACAATACATTATCAACAGACTCCAAGCGACTGTTTTTGAATAATGTGATTTGAAATAAAGAGCTTGAGAACTGACCACAAAGAAACGTTCGTAGATGATAAGATGAATGAGTAAATTAACAATAAAGAGTTATGAGCATAATAGTTTGCAAGATAGTCAATGAATTTTCAAAACAATTTTAGTTTTCACTCTCTTTTTCTCCTGCTTACAGAAACATGAAGTTTTTCTTTGTTAACTCCTCCTCTTTCGTCCAGATGAAAATGAAGTTTTGATCAAGCATTCTTAAAGCTGTTGATTTATTGCTATTTATTGATCAAGTAAAACAAACAATAGAAAAATTGATTCTATTATCATTGGATGATTCACTGGAAAGAGTCAGAAAGAAACTCCCAACACAAAAAATGATGGGTTATATATGGCATGGAAATTATTAGATACCTCAGGCAGAGTAATCCTAAACGTTGAGTGAAATATCAGTTTTTAGGAACGGAGAACACAGTTAATTTTGAGAAGCGAATGCTTAGCGGGAAATAAATTTGCACACCAGGAAGTAATTTTTTAGCATACCGACTGGAAATGATGCATAACCGGAAAATAATTTTTCACGACTTGCGAAGATGATGGTGATGATGACTATATGATATCACATTATTGCATCAAAAGTCGTGAGCTTTAGAAGTAGTCAATAATAGTGATTAAGCTTTTGACTTTATGCAACATAACTAACAACATTATTAACAGTATACAGAATCTGTTCTGTATATAATACGGGCATCGGAAGAATACAGCAAAAGAAAATTTAAAAAAGGGATTTAAAAAAGGATGCCTTCTCTACTTCTTCGAATCGAGTTCAGCTCATGTCATTTTATCCTTTTTTGTTATTTACTCTAGCTTATATTTAATTCTTTTGACACACAATTTCCTCTTCTATTCTTATAAAAACCCGCTAATTTCTTTTCCTTAAAATATTCTATAAGTTTAGATGATTGAGCAGTACCTATATTACAAGTCATCATCATCATCATCGCGTACAACCATCCTCCTACAACATCTCCTACCAACTTTACGCATAGTCAAAAGGGAAAAAGCTATAATAAACAACATCATAATCATCCAAGTATTTCTAATCATGTTACTTAATACTTTGAGCAACGATATCTACTAATAGTACTTCTTATAACAATTGTCCTACTAACTCTTTAAAAAAAAGTTTACTTATATTATATATTCTCGCGTGAATGAATATCGAGTATGCAAAATAGAAATAAGGTGAAAAACTTTTTGTGCTAAGTTAAGTGGTTTTCTATGCTTTATCTCTAGGATATATATAAGCCTAGGGGCTTTTCAGAACAAAGATAAAAATAAGTACAAGGGTAACTTTAATCATTTAAAAAGCTTCCGGTATTATAGACTATATACAATACGTATGACCTTTGGCCACCCTCGTGACCTGGTGGTTATATATTGGACCATGGTGTCTATATTAAAAAGGTTATTTAGCTTTGTCACTTCCATTGAGTTATGAAAACGAATATATGTGATTGACCTTCGATCAACTGCGACTCTTAAACGGTTTGACACTGAAAGCTGATAATCAATTACAGACCAAAGTTTAATATCCGGTTCATGCATTCTGCAAAAATTGGACGCCAATTGGTCTAGCACTTTTTGAGGGTTCGTTCAGACACACGGATACACAGACTGGATAATTAATTACCGTGATTGCTTTATTTACCATTATAGCCATTACCATGCTACCGGAAGTTAATATTAATAGCAGGAATTCGCTCAAAAGCTACAAAAGTTTCGACAACAAAAGCACGCAAATGGTCACGACCATTTTCTCGTGTCGTAGTTTCCAATTTAATCCAATGTTGATGATGGTGTTGATATTAAAAAACTTTTGTTTCTTAATTCTCAGATTGATCTCCTTTATTTCAGTTCTCCTAACTAACAAGCGCATAGCTTATGAATAAATGGTGCAGGCATGATGAGAGACAAGCAATAATACAAATGGTTTTCTTACATTATTGGAATAAAAAGTCCTTGAGTTCTACTTAGCAAACGATTAATCGCTTTATAACACAAATTTCACCCCCCTAACATCAAAGAAGAAAAGACAGAATTAAGGTGGATGATCACTCACTCTCTCCCTGTTTGCTAAATAGAGCTGTTTCTTCCTCTTTTTTCCCCTTTTTCAACTCAAAATGATAACGGGGTTTGTATGACTGATATATTAAGCTAATCTGGTAACTACTTGATTTAGCATCATTAGCAGATCTTCAAATGCATTTTCCACACAAAAGGAAAGAAAGAGAAAGATAGCAAGCATCAATGTATTCTTCCTTGTCGTAAATTTAAAAACTCAGAGAACAAACTATGCATAGATTATTCATGCATCGTCATCCCCATCATAGCATGAGTGAGTAGGAAGGATGGTCCAACAGGAAAGATACAGGAAAAATGTTCATGCTGCTATTTTTGCCTCTTATTATTTTGTAGAAATTTAATTTAAAAAAATGAAGCATAGGGTGTGTGCAAGAAGTTTCTATCCTTATTTCTTCACAAATACTTGATGGTGTAAATGCATCAGGAAACTTATCTACTCTGTTACCAGTGAAGAAACGAACACACTGAATATAAAAATTTGAATAAAATTCAATTGAAACATAACTATTGGGAATGAAATCGCAATCTTAGTCCAGGAAATCAGGTAACACTACTTAACGATTCTTTTAATTATAATGATGAGGAGGTGATGTGGATGATCATTGTGTAGTTAAGTAAAAGAAATTAGAATGCACACATCTTGTAGGCTGTGATCAGATCATAGGGATTATCATGCAGATTTAGCGCTAAAATAAATGACACAGAGTCCGGGTTTATTAATCATCATCAATTTCTCTTCTTTGTATCGTCAAATAATCATTATCAAATACTCTACCTTAAATCTCATCTTATCTCATCGCCTTCATCTTTGAAAGTAATCATATTCATAAAAACTGCAAACAAAATGGCATCAGAGGAAAACTTGGTAATAGGACTTTGACACAATGGACTCTTTTCTTTAATTTTCAATGTATTTACTTCCTAAATTACGTGCAAAAATACAAACAATAAAACCAACTCCACTGCAGTTCTCTATGAATGCCATCAATTCATTACTCAATTTTCTCGTTTCTTTCTTTAATCACTCAAATCTATGGTTTATTATTTGTAAAACATCAAAACTAGTTCAAGATGACGAAGAACAAGAGTGCATGAAAGTTGGCAAGAAAAAACTTTTTTTATGCTTGCCCTTTTCGTTATTCTGGAACTGACCAGCACATTAAAAAATGTGTTTGGACACTTTCTCTAAAAGTTTGCCGCAATTGTACACATAAATAAATCCAAAATACTTTGATTGATTATGCAGCTTCAATTTCATCAGCATCAAATTCCCACCAACATCCCACGCATTCACAAGCTATAAAATGGAAATGAGTAAAGAAAAAAACATCAAACAAACAGTATTTACTTTGTGCATAAAAAATTGAGTAAGGTTCGTTGAAAAGTTTCAACGCCAAAGATCAATTTACACGTTCTCTGCTCGTTTCAATTTTTAATGTAACAAAAGAAATACAAGAGCAAAGTATCGTTCAACAATTCAGTTTGTTAACTTTGCGTTTCGCTGCCTGACTAAAAAAAATTATCGTTAAATAATTTATCTTCTTTCTTTTTATCAATTGATCTGAGAAATTTTTAAGTTTCTTAAATTTAAAAGATATTTCACTGTTAACGAGCATTTATCTCTTATATTAAAATATCTGAAAATTTTTAGTTCCTGTAAATTTAGAAGTAAAAATGGAGTTGTATTTAGTAGAAGATTGCCTCATTCCTGACTTTAAGGAATCCGTCTTAACTGGAGAAGACTTTATATTCAATGTTGGGGTGGAATTGAGTTCCAATTCGCCTCATTTGGCCAGTTTTAAATCGGATGTGAAGGAAAAGTTTGGCGATGAGTATGCGTTAGTCCAAATTATAGATTTGAAAATATTATGTGTGCATTATTTGTCAGTGTTGTGCCATTTAGTAGTAGTGTAATGTGCGAATTAAATACAAACTAAATAACTAATGCATATATGAATGTTTAATTTTGAATTTTGTCCAGGCCAATTGCTGTTACCTTGAAGTTTGATGGGCCAGTACCGAAGAAACATCTGGATCGTTTTACCGGAATTGGAGCATGGAATGTGTACTCGTTAAAGTCGACCATGTTGAAGGATATGCAGGAAGTATTATGCTACGGCAGTGACAGGGAGTCGTTAAAAATTACCGTTTACCTTACCTGTATGTCACGTATAAGTGGAAACAGTTCAAAATCTTTCATGGCATCCAGCACTGCCACAGGTATGTGCTATAAAACATAAACAATCAATTCCAAGAATAGCACGGTTTTGCTTTATCATACTAACTGAATTTGAATTTGTTTTTTCCAGGATTCTTACCAATTACTTCTCATGATGAGTACGTTCAACGTGGATGGCGATACGCACGTCGACATTCTAACCATAAGGGTGGAGATTATGTCAATTCGTGGTACCTGTCGATTGCTGTCGAATTAAATGATGATTTCATAGCGCTTGGAGGTATTCTACCAAAGATTTCAGACGTGGGAAGAGATGCTTTTTTGGATCGCAAATTAGGCGATTTCACTATTCAAACTGAGAACGGATCATCCAAGATCCCATGCCACAGAGTTTATCTTTCAGGTAAAATTAATATATTGCGATTTGGACATTGTCTAAATATGTACTATTTTTCAGTACTGATTCATTCAAATCATGATTTTATGATTTTAGCCAAGTCTGAAGTGTTATCCAGAATCTGCTATGGAGAATTCAAGGAAGCCAAAGAGGGGAAGATGTCAATGGAGGACATGTCCACTGACGGAGTGCTAGCTCTACTGCATTATTTATATTATGACGGAATTCACGAGGCTGTTAAAAGGAGCAACATTTCATTTGAACTATTAATGGCAGCTGAAAAGTACAATCTTCCCAATCTATCAAAGGCTGTAGAAACGATTATCACTGCGAAACAGTTAAGCTGGTTTGATCCGGAGATAGCTGTTGAGATGTTTAGTTTCGTCCACAATCTCCAACGTACCAATCTGAAGAAGAAGCTGCTTGTCGTTCTTGCATCGTAAGCTAACACAATAATGCCTTACCTTTCCATTATCATTTTATAACATGATAATCAGATTCTATTTTATATCTAATATTTCTTTTATTCATTATTGTTTGCTATCAATCAGGAAAAGAGATGAGATCGCAGGCCTGGAATTGTTAACAAAAATGTACCCAACAAAAGAATCAAGAGATATGTTCTTCGCCCAATTGAATATGGCTGATGTTGGAATTTTTTAAAGATTAAGTAATTTTAAAACGATTGTTTAGTTATCATCTTGAGTAAAATTGCTATCTAGTAATTTTTAGTAGTACAACATTTTTGTAGTAAAAACGATCTTCCAGCTTATTGTACGTTAGTTTTGTAGATTCTCTCTATTACTAGTAGTTTCTTCATTATAACTGAAGCATTATAAATTACACTATGAATTTCAGTACTACTCCTGTACTGTTTCCTGGATATAATAATATAATAGAATTGTTAGTTTTCAATCAACTCATCTCTTGTATCAATTAAATTTCTGTAAAAAAAGAAATCACTATATCCGCCTACTTTACAGCTGCTAATAATAAGATATCAATTTTGGGTTGAATATTCAACAATTATATCAAATTAAATAAAAACAAAGAATGTTATTATATTCCCACAACTAGTTTTTTAATGTCTGATTTTGCATACGATCAAAAACCATACGGGCATTACCTTTCAAGGAATTCCGGTAGCAATTTAAGGGAAAGAATGGCATTATTTCAAAAGGAATTTACCTTGTGATCCTTTCATTTCCAATCAGTTAAGGCATGTAAAAATTTACACTAGCATCTTGTTACAATACAATAATTTTCAAACAGTATAGCCTCACAATTGATTATAACTAAGACATTTGTCATTCCATGTTGAAATTGAAGCTAATGAACAGTTTATTAGTTTTTTATTACACTGGGACATCAGGAAGTCACTCACCGCTGCAAACAAGTACGATTAAGCAATCGTGTCAAGTTCGTACGTGTTTGTTAATTGACAGGTACCGTTACTTTATGATAATACATGGTGGGAACAATAAATAAATAAAAACCATGCCAGTCTGTCCATCTGCCCGTGCAATGACTAGAAAACTCTTCAACAGGTTTTGATGAAATTTAGTACGCAAGTTTTATTGGTCAATAGTAAGAACTGATTAAATTTTGGGTCAAATCGGTTAACTACTAAGGGGTCAGGGGTCAAGGTCAATATTTTTTAACATAGCAACACATAGCTTGTGATACATCATTCGAACACAAATGAAAAGAAAAACATTAACCAATGAATATATTTGACCTAATACATATCTCACACATAAATCATTCCAACCGGGATCACCAGAAACAACCCCGGGAAAGCCAGGTGATCATATTATATCCTGCCACTGATCTCCGTCGGTATTACCAAATTTGTTTCAATTGAGATTATATGGAATATTTTATCAAATGC
>JAQFYG010004147.1:0-11414 GCA_034694325.1 Entomobrya corticalis | reverse complement strand
CAAAATTTTGTGGACGGTAAAATATGTGAATTGAATGGGTAAATAAAAGATAAGGAAGCCGATAACAAAACTATGTAACGTAGTTTACTGAATAATATTTATAAACATATTTCATAATTACATTCAATTTAAAATAATAATTTTATTTTCCAAAAATTAACATATTTTTAAATATTTTTTTGAAATAGGCCCAAATCCGCAAATCAAGTTACAGTTATTTTTCCTTTCTTCGAAATCAAAATTTTTTCCAGAGCCTTTCCCACAATTAACTCTGTTTTCTCTTAATTATGAACATTCGGCTTATTCCTTTGATAATCTTTGCATCTAACTGACCGGCGAACACGATTAGTTTTTAAAAAACAATACTAGTCCACATAATTGCAACTCACTTTGACTATTTCCTCCAATTTTCTGTGGGTTTCCAGATGATCTGTTGAAGTTGATCTTTTTCCGAAAGACTTTCGACAAATTTCACAAGGATGGCGTTTAGTTTCTTCAAGATGATGGTTTATCTTGTGGACTTTTAGGGCGTCAAGGTGCTTGGAGATCTTTTCGCATTCCAAACAGGAAAATAGGTCAGGATTTTTGTAAGATTTCAGATGACTTTTAAATATGGTCAAAATGGTACATTTAAAAACGTAGACGCCACGGAAAAAGGCGCCAAGATAAAAGAAAGTACGAGGTTAAATAAATGATTCTAATGTTGGTCAAGACAAGCGGGAAATGTTTCGGAGGAAAATGATTCAAAGTGTTGATAACTGCAGATTTAACACTTAAAAACTAATGTGGAGGGATGCTCGGTTATACGGATTTCGTGGTTGGCACAAGTCACTCTATCGTTGAAGGGATCATAGTTCCAGGAGAAATTGTCAGTTAAGTTGGGAAGGTCCTTTGGTTTTAGCTGGGAGTAGATGGAAGGATGGATAAGGATGTTTTCATTATTTCAGGTGCAGCGATTGATTCCTGATTTTCACAATTTCTTTAAACAACTTCTCATCAAGATCTTCTCAAAACATTCCGAAATAGGTCGCCACCAAAATTGAATTAAAGTCAATGAAACCAAAAATATAATTAATAATTAACAAAGAAGTACTGAACTGAAACCATCAAATAACACCCATCCACCTCCTCCTCCACAAATTTCCAGGATATCCACCTCCAACACCTTAACATTATCGTAAAACCTCCGCATTTCATCAAAATACAAATGCGTGTATATCCTTCAGTTTAGTTCTCCTCTTCGTCGTCTCAATGATCAGTTGCAGACACTTGTCGCAAACTAGCAACTTTTCACCCGATTTCTGCAAAAGTTGGAGGAACTTGTGGGCTTTGAAAGTACCATTTTCCATTTGAATTTCGTTACCGTCGTTACACCTCAATTCCAACTTGCCACAAAACTTAGAAAAATGGGATTGGAAAGTAGAGTGTTTATATTTCCTCCATTATCTTCACGTCCACCTTCATCTCCTCCTTCAAAAGATATGCAAGATAAGGAGGAACAACTAGTGCACATTGAATCAAGTTAACCATGCTTAATTTTCTATTAAATATAATTAAATATTTATTGAAAGTTTTCAACAAAAGCCAGAAAAAACAACTGACGGCTGAGCAAATTAATAACCGGTAGCATTGCAAAATGGGTTTCAAAACAAATTTGGATTCACAAACAATCGTGAAATTAAACAAAATATTTTGTATCGGAGACGTTACAATCATAACTGATAGTAGGCCAATTTATAGACCGCAGAGTATTTGATTCACTAGTTTATTTGCAATCAGAGTTTGGGGCAAATAGAAACGCAGCGTAAAATAGATCAAGGTGCTGTCAAAAATAATTGGTAACGGAGAAACGCACATTACTAAGGTTTTGACATCATATTTTCAATTAAAAATATACACAACATTTCACACATTTTTGATAAACAGTTTTACAAACGTTTGTCAAAAGTTTTTGCAAATACAGTGAAGTCTCTCTATAATTTACCCCAACGGGAAAGAAAAATTATGCAATTATAGAGTAGGCAATAATAAAGAAACCTTCCTTATAATTGCACTTGGCAATTAAAACGAGATTTTTCTTTAGAATCGCATATTCTGGAGATTATAAAGAGGTTTTATTCATATTCATATCTTGAAATTTCAAAGATTCGTTTTTGTAATTGCATTTAGAAACAATAAAAGGTTTCAGAAAACTTTGTAATGTAAATACTTTGGAAACTATTGCCTTTGAAAGAATATATTGCCTTGTGTAGGGCACCAAATCGTGACAATATAGACACTTTTACATGATGCAATTATAAATTATGTAAATTGTATAGCAAAGGTGAGAAACGGGAAGAAAATATAATAAAATTATAACGTAAGGTAATTATAAAGGATTCAATTATAAAGAAGCAAATTAGCACTAAAAATGGAAGGGCGAGGAAAAAATAGACAATTATATCAAGGTGCCACTATATCGAAGGGTACTATAGAGAGACTTCACTGTATAGAGAAAAGTTGGGCAAATATTGAGGCATATTTAGTGAAATAGAGCGAAAATTTTCCGCCGTTGTTACCATTGACGATTTTTCTGTTTTTATACAATTGATTTGAAAAATTTATTGATTATAAAAACATCATGACCAAAAAATTTGTAATAGCCGGTTCATACGGAAATCAGTTTTATAGAAATTTTGTCTTAATTACCTAAAAAATTTATAAAGTTTCCAAAAAACTAAAGCAAAAATTTCACGACTAGAATATTCTGTACATATCATACAAAGAAGGACCAAAGATGAAATACGAGGAGTGCTGAACATGTTTCCTTAATTACATTTACGTACAATTTATAGATCTGTTTAAGTTTCCACAAATTATATATAAATGCAAACAATACCATTGCTTTCGTCAACTTAATTTTTCAGCTTTAATGACTGCATCTTTATATCAAATATCTGTAATGATAGACTGGTATTTAATCATTTGTTTTAAATCCATGTTTCTATATTTTCCTCATTTTTACTTGAGTAAATTTGGACTGCAGCGTACAATGCTTTGATAGCCATTGTCTACTGCTGCCACACCCCAGATATTTTTATGGCGCGTAGCGCCAGACACCCGGACCAACTCACACGTGCAAGAGACAATGTTTTTAAAAATAGGACTCATAACGTTGACATAACCGTATAAAAACATAAACATACAGTGAAAAATCAACACTAATATTAATAAATATGTAAACATATAGAACTATATGCCATTGACATCATTGACTTTGGAATTTAGATGAGTTTAGGAGAACAATCTCATTGAAATTTTTATACCTGGGTATCTATAAATACCAAATTCCAGAAAACTAGTACGTACGCATATAAAGTTGACCATTTATCCTAAATACTCAGCAAGGCCGTGAAACCATTAAATAAATTTTCGTCATCATTTCCCCAATGTTCTAAAGTTCAGCTCGGCACTTTCAGTGTTTATGTCTGACGCCTTTGCTAGTGATCAAGTGAGGTCATAGTGTCATAAAACCATTTTTATTAAATTCTTCCCTTTCAAAAAGTTTCATCATGTAGTTTACACAGGCTGTGAGGAAATATGGTCCAAAATTATGACAACATGTCCCAATGGTGCGGTTTTCCTATTTCAAAGGATTTTGGATTAGGCTTCTGGACACCTCAGGAGGCCATATTTACACATTCAGAGATAAACAGACAGGCAGTTTTAATATACCCCTAGAAACAATTCTTCTATTTTTAAATCTACATTCAAAAGCACATGATAAACTGGGGAAAACAATGAAAGTTAACTACGTAATGGCACAAAAAACAAACCATTTTTGCCTTTTCTGTCTTCATTTGGAGTAAACAAAATATAACTCTTAAACATAAATATGAGCACTTTCAAAAAAAAAATAACGTCCCTTTATACAACGACGAAAATAGTTGTTTTTGTATTGAGCACGCGTCAAACATTATCTTCTTCTCACACACGCTAGAAAATACAGAATGGCGCCACAGTAAACACATACGAGCCCACTGACACGCGCCACGGTTATCTACTTCGTCTTTCTTTACAATTTCTTATAACGACAACAACATGTCTTAAAACAAAAATAAACTGGAAAATGATAAGCTCACAGCTAAGGAAACAATCCAGCAGAAATTCTTATAAACCTTAACTTGGAAACTAACTGTTAGGAATCTTCTACTCGCAAATTGTCCTGGCAATTGTTTCATAGTTACTTTTATAACATACACACTGCTATAAAAAAATTCTACTGACAGTTTATTTTGTAAAGTACTAAACCAGATTTAATTACAAATTCGTCTTGGGGAATCACTTTAGAAATAATTATTGTAGAAAAATATGAAATTCCGTTTTATGTTCTCTTTTGCTTGCATTTTGTCTTCTGTACTTTTTTTTCAAAACTTTGAAGTAGTAAAAAATCTAGATGAGATGCTTCAACCTTTCTCAAACTGCCTAGTTCTCATTGTCAACTACGAAGGCATTGATTTACTGTCTTTAGGATATTCCATAGATCTGACGCGCTACATAGTCATTCGCGAACCATTAATTCAAATCGTTGAAATTTTATTAAACCTCCAAAATATTGTATCTGATGAACAAAATTCGAAAATATAAAGACATTAAACGGAATAGGGAATCAAATAGTTTTGGAGGATCCGCCACAAGTATTTCAGTATGATGCAAAATTGGACAAAAATTCTTATCTATTTACAAATTATACATATACAAACTTTACAAATACAAACTTTACAAATAATTATACAGTTACATCGAGATAAAATGAGATACATGAGATAAAAAGCATTAGCATTATAGCAATACAAGAAACAAATAACAAGTAAAATTTATAAAATCCCTATAAAACATTAAAAATTTAAAAATTGATTAGTATAGATGCCAACCATATTTTATATAATTTATATAGGTAGGTAAATACCACTATCAGTTTTATAGAAATTTTGCTTCCATTAACTAAAAAATCGTACTTAAAAATAATTTGAAGCAAATATTTTACGACTTCTATAAGGTGTTCATTTCCAACAAAGAAGAATCAACAAAGGGTGAAACAGCTGTGCTTATCATGTTTCCAAAATTACGTTAACTTGGAAATTACAGATCTGCTCGTGTTTCCATAAATTACATAAATGAAAATTCAATTCTTTCGTCGATAATATTTTCAGCTTTTGAGGCTCCTTTTTTATATCAAATTGTTTTATTATATACTTGTATTTGATCATTTGTTTCAAATTAGGCTTCTGTATCTTCCTCATTTTTAATCAAATCAATTTAGAATAGAGCATTCAATGCTTCCTCATGACGCGCGATAAGCATTGCCTGCTGCAGCCACACCCCACATATTTTTATAGCGACACGCTTCAGACACCAGGGTCCACCCGGGCAAGAGACAATGCATATAAAATAGGACTCAAAACATCGACACAACCATAGAAAAGAAATAAAAATACAATTGAAAAACAACACTAATAATAATTAATACCTATGTAAACTTATGAACGTATGTGCCACAGACAGACATCAATTAACTTTGAAATTTAGATTTATGAGACCAGTCTTAATGAGATCCCCTTACCTCAGTTTTTTGAATACCAGGTTCCAGAAAACTAGCTTGTACGCATTTACAGTTGACCATTTACCCTAAGTACTCATCAAGGCCATGAAGCCGTTGAATGAATTTTTGTCATCATGTTCTCCATGTTTTATAACTCAGCTCGGCATTTTTAGTGTATATGTCTGCCCCTTTGCTAGTGATCAAGTAAGATCATAGTGTCATAAAACCATTCTTATTAAATACATCCTCATCGAAAAGTTTCAGCATGTGGTTAACAAAGTCTGTGCGGCCATATGGCCCAAAAGTCGCAAAAGTGCTGTTTGCCTATTTTAGAGGATTTTGGATGAAGTTTCTGAACATTTCAGGAGGGCATGTCTACACATTTAGACATACACAGACAGACATTTTTGCTACACCCATAGAAAATTTTTTCTATTATAATCTACGTTCAATAGCACATACTATGCTGGGAAAAAATGAGTGTACACTACGTAATAACACAAAAAACTAACTATTTTTACCTTTTCTGTCCTCATTTGGAGCAAACAAAACATAATACTTAAACAGCAATAAAAACAATACGAAAAAGTATAACGTTTCTTTATACGACAACGAAAATGGTTGTATTTGTTTTTGAGTAAAGCTAGACTTGTACAAACATTGCTTTCCTCTAGCACGCGTCAGACATTATCTACTTTTGACACACGCTAGAAAATATTTATGGCACCACAGTCCACACGTGCGAGTCCACTTACACGCGCCAGGGTTATCAACATCGTAAATAAATTTCATAAAACGACAACATAACTGTTCTAAAAACAGAAGTAAACTGGTAAACCGAATGATAAGTTTTGTTTTCTCCATACTTTTTTGAAAACAAATATCCATAACAGCTTAAACATAATGAAGGACACCTCCAAAAAGGTAAACAACCGTTTAGATAAGACCTAATAGAGGAACGTACTCTCATTTATCAACGCTATCTTAGTCTTGATAAAGACATTGGAGCTCATCTACAAATTAAGGTGCGTTCCGCGTTCATTGGAACAAGTCGTAAGAAATTTATATAAACCTTAACAGTTACTTTTTTTTTGAAATGGGTGTATCCAACTGGTAGAAATCTTCTGCTTTTAGATTACCCCAACAATTTTTTCAATGTTACTTATATGCAGATATAATGCATTGGTGAAAAATATGGAAGTCCACTTCTTGTTCTCTTTTGGTTACATTTTGTCTTCAGTGTTTTCGTTTCGAAAGTCTGAAGTAGTAGAAAATCTAGATGAGATGCTTCAACCATTCTTAAACTGCCTTGTTCATATTGTCAACTACGAAGGCATTGATTTGTTGCCATTAGGTTTTCCCGTAGTTTTGACGCGCTACATAGTCATTCGGGACCCAACATTTAAAACTATTGAAGCCCTAATAAAACTCCAAGGCATATTATCTGATGAATACAAATTCGAAAATATTAACTCGCTGCACAAAATAAAGGCTAAAATAATTTCAGAGGATCCGCCGCAAGTATTTCAGCACAAAGCCAAATCGGACAAATTTTAAAAAATATTTACAAGTGCAAATGCTACTAAATTGTCAACTTTCCCACTAACCGATTATTCTACAAAATCAAAAACCTGGCTCTGCAAAGGACACATATATTTAAAATTGCCATCACCCAATGATTCTAAATATTCGGATTATTTCTTTACTATCAAAAACCCAAACAGACCTTCTTTAATAACTCCAGCACACTTTTTCGACTTTTGGAAGACGCCACTCTCTATGTACAAAAATTACATTGCAAAAATGTTTCGAATTACCCTGTATTTACCACCAAATTTTAGAAGTACCTATACAGTCTTAGTTGTTGAAGAAAAAACCTTGGAAGATGAAACTAATGTTTTGCCTCTACCATATTTTTATACATTATTCAGCCAAAGACCAAGCACCAACCAAGCCATATTCAAAATGTCACTTAAAAAAGCACAAATCTTTAAAAACGTTATTCATAAAATATATATATTGTCTTCGGGCCCGGTAACCTCAACAAGCTGTTCAACCGAAGGACCGTACACGTTAATTGAAATTAAAAACATTAGCATTACTTCAATTTATGAAATGGTTCAGTCATACTCAATCAAAGAGGATGCAACCATGAAAATACACATTCCAAAACGATTAACAGAAAGAATACAAACTAAGCAATCCCTCATCGGTTTAGATGAACATCTTATTTATCGAGTTCGAGCTGCAAGTCCAACAGATTTTGATTTTCATCCAGACTACTTGCAAATATATTTGCTTTCGTCTGTTTTTCGTAACATTACGTTTATAGCTAGACACCATTTTATGTCCTCAGAGGAAAAAGAAAACGACAAAGACTTTTGTAAATATACTGATCTAGATAAAACCGATTGCAATTGCTTATTTGAAATGGGAACGTTTCCTGAATTCGAGGATGAAACAGTTGATGTTACAAAGTTTACGTCATACTCTCCATTCGTTTTCAGAAACCATCCGCTTCGGTTTGTTGCATGTGGAGACATTTCACCTAAAAAACGACTCCCGTTTTTTGAACTGTTTTCATCATTGGACTTGCCTACTTGGATTGCCATTATTCTGACCATTTTTCTGTCGTTTCTATTTTTCGCATACCTTCACTACTCCCAATACCAAAGTACGAACATGAATTGGAGCCATTTTACAATTGAGTTTTTCTGCATTCCCATTGAACAATCGTCTCCTTACAATGGATGCCTGGCCCAGATTTGTCCATTTAAGTCTATATTGGGCGTTTATTTATTAGTGTTTCTGTTTTTAAGTAACTTCTACAAAGGTGACAATATGACCGAATTGACAAGTCCTATACTACCTATTCCAATTAATCGATTTGATCAACTTGTTGAATTTAACTTTAACGTTTTTAGTTTTCCTCTAGAACTTCCAAAAAGGATGTATATTAGCAAAACGCCAATAAAATCAATCAATTCGGCATTTTCCAAACATGTAAAGTTACCCAATCTAATTTCAGAAGTCTTTTCATACATGAGCCCTAAACTAGCAAATTACTTTCAACTTTTTGACGCAGACAATTTTCGAACAATGTCCAAATTACAGCAAAAGATTCTAAACTATTCCAAAATCGCATTGTTACCAAACGGCACCTTTCTCAAAAATTGGAACGACATGAACCAATTTAGTACCCAAACATGCAAACAGGGTAACTCTGCTTTCTTTGTGAGAGAGTCATGGTTATATTTTCTGGCAAATTACTTACAAATTAACGGTTTTTCTAAATCCTATACAAGCAAAGATGTGCCTCTACAATTAAGTGTAGCGTACGGTGCATTTAACCGAATAAATTATAAAGTATTAAAAAGATATTACGGATACTTTTTATCTGGAATTGGCCAATACTGGCAAAATAACCAAGATCAATACATACGGGATATGGGAATGAAAGATTTTGAGCGTCAAAACAATGTCACCGGTATTCATCAAGAAGTGACAATTAATGGAGCCATCCTCGTAATTTTTTCTATTATTCCAATGGGTCTTGGCTTAGCAATTGCTGTGTTTATTTTAGAAAAATACTGTAAGCATATCGGTTGGCGGATATTTACTAAATTTAAATCTTTAGGAAAATATATTAAAAGTTGTAGTTTTACAAATATAAAGAAACTTTTTTGTGCATTCTCGTTTTCTACAAAATTTTGGTCAAAATTGTGTATTTATATATTTTTTATAATTTCAACAGAACGGAAACTACGATTAATGTTGGGAATACATTGTATTGATATTGCTAAAATCATGCCGTTTTTTTTCAAAAAAGGGAAATTAACACAGTTTAATTTAGCAAATCAAGCTTGCAAATGATTTTTCAAATTGTGAGTACCTTCCTAGGTTTACGATAAAGCAACAGTTTTAATTGTGTTTTCATAGCGTCGAACGGTAATGCAGTTTAACTTTGTATCCTAACATAATATCCAACTTGTATGAAAATTATGAATTTGTCAGTGAACAATTCATGCTTTAAAAATAAATTTAAACCAATGCTTATGAAATTTGTATCAATATATCTAAAAAAAAATTTTAAAAAGATGGAATGGTTATCATTTTTTAGATATAGAATCCTTAACTATAAAAATATGAATAAAGTCCTAACTTGTAAATTATGTACAAATAATTTTATTTAAAAAGCTTACTCATTGAGACTATTTTTGCAACTTTATTTTTGTACTTAATACAAAACTTGACCTATCATGATTAATTTTTTTTTTGAATTTTGTTTTTGCATTTTGCTCAGAAGTAGATGCAAAGCAGAGCTCATCACCAATGACTTTTTTGCGTGGGTGTATGCTTTACTTTAATGCATGCAAGATGCAAACAAAACGGTCAAATAAAACGTTGTGCAAATTGAAGATATTTCTTATTTCCTTAAATTGTTTTGCCATCATAAAAAAATCTCGTTGTTAACAAGAAATAAATATTTAAACATATAAACCTATGATCCGAAGACATCTTTAGGGTTGAATAATATACATTTAAAATTATATTTCATATTATTTTTTCCTTATTTGGTATTGTAATTGATGCAATTTAAGTAAGACTGTTTTCACTGAATTTCCCGTCATCGATAACCCCCAAATCATAAGTTTAAAAAGTTTGACCTCTAGAGGTTAAGTGTGAGGTCACGAGGTCATGAGACCATTGTCGTTGAATTTCCCATCGGCAATAACCCACACTGTCTAAGTTTCAGCTCCCTACCCCCAATTTCTATGTTTGACCCCTTGTTGCAGTGATCAAATGAGGTCATGCTGTCACAAAATAATTTTTAATGGATTTCTGGTAACGGAAAACCCCCATGTACTAAGTTTAAGCTAGCTAGCGCACGTCTTTATATAGTTCACCTCTTCGGGTCAGTAGAGGTCATGGGTCGACTTTGCACTAAATCAATAGGGTTCGTTGCCGGTGCCCATAGAGTATGTTTACCAATTTTCAGTTGAATCGGATGAAGCGTTTAGACGCTATGGCGCGAACAGAGGACAGAGTACAGACGGACGTTTTACTCGCACCGAAGAAAAACTTTTGTGTTTTTATAACAATCCTTTTGGATCATAATAACATTTATCTCTTGCAATAAATGCTAAAGATCTGCCATAATAAAATATTGTTTCACACTTGACTGCACATTTTAAGTACATATAAGATCACCATTACCGTTAAAACTCAACAGGAAATTATTTATAACAAGTTGTTACCAAAAATCTTGACCTTCATCATGGTTGACCGCTCATCAGTAAGTATATCTTCAATTTAAACGAGCATTTTTACATGAGATTAAATAATATAATTGTAGGAAATTTGCAAAAGTTGACTCATTATATCAATTTAAATATAAAAGTTATATAATTTAAAACAGAGTCGAGTCGATAAGGAAGGATAATCGGATGAGTTAACAAAATTGATTTTAACTGTTTTAGAAATGAGCAGACCACTAGTCTCTAAGAAATAATAAGCTTTAAGTAATTAATGATGTTAATATATTCATTACTGATTAACGGCAGGTGCTCCAGAACATGCAAAATAACTTGTTTATGAATTCATTGAAGAAAAATGTAATTTTACGTGATAATTTCCACCTGGAAATAATTCTCAATTTTGAAGAAAAAATATGATAATTCTTTATAAAATCAGAATGAAGCCATTAAAATGTTATCCAGTTTAAGTTTTATTGGTTATTGGTCAAGTTATCTTGTAAAAGTTACTCAGTAAAAATGCAGAAGTTTTTAGCAATTTATTTGTCGGTGGTGTCCTCAGCACTTGCCAGTGATTC
>JAQFYG010004146.1:0-11415 GCA_034694325.1 Entomobrya corticalis | reverse complement strand
ATTTGGGCTAAAGTTGCCCAAACCAGCTCGAAACTTCACCAGGGCATATAATTTGATGTCTTCTACCAATTTAGGATGAAAAAGATTTTTGCCCAAAATTTCCGTCTTAGGGCACATGGTCCTTTATAAATCACAATTCTATTTACTAGGGTTAGTTTTAGTCTGCACACTATAAAAAATGAAGATATTAAAAAGGATAACCAAACTGGAGCCATTGAAATTCTAAAAGAGTTAAAAGATCCTGTATCATCGTTGGAGACATCAGAATCCAAATCTGTAAGAGTTCCCATGGCAACACCAAGTACCGTTGATTTTAAAAGCTTTAAGATAGGTTCCAAAGGTCAGTACGTTGTTTAAACGCTTTTATGCAGAATTATATACAAAATGGACCGTTATAATTTAATTTTTTACAAAATATCTGTTGCAGAGTGCAAAATAAGCGCCATTGTCAAATGTTTTGAGAAATCAGAAATCAAAAATATAATGATGAACGATTGGCAAAAACTCGCAATATACTTGGATACTCCTTCGGACAGAAAGTTAATGTTACAAAGACGTTTACATTATGAGGATATCGATCATTTTGAGTTGGTTACTGATCTTCTTCAAGATTGGAAGAATCGTGAAAATGGTGTAACTTTAGGAGATTTGATGGGAATGTTGAATGAAATGGAGTGGAACAGTTTTGCTAGTAAGTACGATTACATATCTCTCAATAATTCATACCAATGATGAAAGCAATTAGTTCTAAAATTAAATATTCAATGTTTTAGATGACTTGAAAAATCAATTTGGAGGAGGTGGATAGCTCAAAATACCAAAACAATCAATAATATAGGAGCTTTTAATGAAATAAGTTATTAACTAATACTCCGTTTACATTTAAGCCAATACTGACTTCAGGGAAGCTGAACACATGGAGACGGACGATGATCATAAAAGATTTAATGACTTCAATCAATCCAATCTGAAGTTTTCAACTTCAGCCATTTTGAGCAATTATTACAGCAAAACGTTGGAGTTTAAACCCACTTCAGATTCGTCGATAGACAATTTAGTTGTTGGTAGTGGTGGTAATAATTTATGAAACTTATAAATTAAGTTATACATAATAACATGAATATACAAATTTTTTTTATTAAAAACAAGATACAAAACTTTATATAGATTGCTTAATATCCAGAATAGTTAAACTAGTTGAAGAAAATTCCGCTAGCAGCACAGTATTAGCGGATTATAATACAATAGCCCGAAGACTAGAAATTTCAAGACATAAACGGGAAATTTTTGGAAAAATAATTGACAGTGACCCCGGAAATGCTTTAATAGTTTTTAAGTTGATTTTAGAGAACTGGAAAATGGAAAAAGAAGAAAAAGCTACCTTGGCAGTTTTAGTGAAGACAATGGAAAGAAATGGACATATTGCAGTAGCTGGTAAAAATTCGAAATAATTGCAATTTTATATATTTTTATTTTACAGTATTATCTCCACGTAACTAAAAATTGATTTGTGGCATTTCAGAGAGCTTAAAAAGAGAATTTGGACAATGATGGAACTATGTAAATAAAATACATTTGCATTAAATTGATGTATATTTGTTATTTTAATTATGTATGTGTATCTCAAAAAGTTACTACAGTATGTATAAACAAACTATTTTTAAAATGTTTATGGCAAACCAAATTCTGGCAATTCATGTTCAATTTTTTCATGAGAATTGCTTACTTAATAACAAATAAATATGAAGCTTTATGCATATAATTCAGTATAAAATTCGACGTATGAAATGATTTTATATTTTCACGCTGAACGCTGACAAGTTTGTACTGTTTACTCGTCATTCACGCAATAAAAACAACTCCGCATAAAAAAGTGTGATAAACAACCGTACGCGTACAACGTAATAAGTCACTCGTGTATGATATTTATAAGTTTTACTGCAGTTGTAATATAATGTTGTATTCCGTTTTTATGTATAAAAGCTGTTAAATTTATGTTCATTAATTTTCATTTCTATACTAATTTAGTTCAGCAACTAATGGTGACTGGCAAATTAAATTTTTTATCTCCTTTTATCTATAAGGCTTAAGTTTATTGGTAATGCAAAAGTTTATATCTGTTATCTACATTTGATAAATAGCATTTTTATATTCTTCACAGCTTATCATTCCAAAATTTTGCTTATGACACATGTATTTTTATCTTGCTTTTAAACACATAATGTACATTTTTTGCATGATTCACAATTTAAGAGTATACAGTTGAATAATCTAGAATAAAGTTTCAGGCCCTTTCAAGATGGATTCGAATTCTATTTATCTTATTAACTTAAATAAAAGTTACCTTATTTCAAGCATTACCTGTTCTAACAGTTTTCTAGAAGTCTTTGCTAAAGAAGAAGTTATTGCGGTTGGGGAAATGGAGTACATCAAATACTTGGTAACACAAAAAATTTCAATTTCAATGAAATGAATAAATATTGTAAATTTAAGGCTTCAAACCTATCTTGAAATTTCAATATTTAATTACCTTTTTTTACATTTAGCCAAACAATTCCACAAGAATATCAAATTTACTTGATCTTTTGAAAGGAAGAAGTAAAGGATTTGAAGTGTTGATTAAGGCATTAAAAGAAACAAAACAGGATGGTCCATTGATCTTGTTGGGCCAAAATATCGATTCAAAGAATGAAGTCCTCAACCACGCTTCAAATTCTTCTGGAATAATTGCTGGGCATCCAACAAAACAGCCAGCTCAACAAATTTCTGGAGACCTAGTTGTTGGAAGTAAAGGTACTGAAATATTTTATAATTATTTGAAACTTAATAATTTTTATTTAAAATCAAATCTTCATTACAGGTTGCTCAATACCAAGAATAGTGACCATAATAGAAGATAGTCCAGTAGGTCATACGTTTTTAGGAAGATGGAATGATTTTGCTCGACGATTAGAAATTCCAGCGGAACGGCGAGAAGTATTTCGCAAGTCTATTCAAGACGATAAGAGATCCATTCCTGATATTTTTGAGCTTATTTTGGAAAATTGGAAATTGGAAAAAGCTGAAAAAGCAACTCTGAAAATCCTTCTTAAAACTATTGATGAATTTGACTCAACAGAAATAGCAGGTAAACAGAAAGTATTCATGACTGATATTGACAAGTTACTGTCTCATCTTTTTAAAATGAAAATTTGTCGTATTTCAGTTGGGATTGGAAAGGAATTTGGACTCAAAGATTGGAAAGATACCAACTAGGTCATTGTATATTTTTTGTGTGAAGTGTAAAGACATATTTAAAAATCCTAATTTATTGAGAAAATTAACTTTTATAACATTCAAAAAATTGGTTTGCTAAAATGTTGTAAGTAATTATATTCATTAGGCAAATTAGTAGGAAAATGTGAATAGTTAGTAGTTAAAATTCAGTTAACGTTACGTAAACTACTTTATTCATTAAAAAACTCAATTATAAAACATTATGTAATCCTTGTTTCTAAGGTTTTGTTTTGACAATAAGAAAAAATAACAATATTTTTCATCTCAAGGTAAATAAATACCATATTGCCTTACTGTTTGTTTCCATGAAAATGTTTTTGTTTTACTTTAATAAACAAATACTGTTTTATTGACGAAGTCTTCAACGGTGTTAAACAATTTTTTTATTTGGAAAACCGTTGACCATGTTGAATTCAAAATACATATTATGCATAAGTACTATCTTTGCTATTTTATTTTACATTCTATTTTAAATGTTTTTGCGGATTACAACAAACTTGAACATGTAAACTTCGGAATTACTTTGTCATCATCTCAATAATGCTGCGATTTAAAAACATAAAATGAATTAAAATGATATATTGCTAAGAACTAATTGAATTTGGTATAATTTAGTAAATTTAAGCTTTTCTCGGTTTCATATCTTTGAGAACAGTGATATGGCTCCATGTTAAAATCAGCTTTTTAAAATTCTGTCAATTATCGTGGTTTTCTTACTGATCTTTGATTTCCGGACATAAATTTTAGGGAACTAATTGTGTGCAAAGTTTTAAAAAATTCGGACTGCGGGAACCAAGAGAAAAAGTGTTTCATATCTTTGAGAACACTTTTTTAACATTGCGTCTAAAAAGCATACGTTTAAAATGGTCACTTTATGCCATCTTTTGTTATCAATAGGATTCAATTACATCATTGTGAGAGTGAGTGAGTGAGAGCTGGATTTGCTAATCTATGAATGATGTGTAAGATAAGATATATGTTTATACGAGGGTGTTTTCAGAAATAGTGAAAAAGAAAGATTTTTTAATATCGTTTGAACAATAAAAAAATTTATTTATTCATTTATCAGCATAACTACCCTTAACGTTTACGCGTTTTTCCCAATTATGCTCAAGAGCAGTTATGCCCTCATTGTAGAAGTAGGACGCGCGACGTAAAACCATGATTTTTCGCTATTTTTCACTTTTTGGTCACTGGAAAACTTCCTCCCACGCAGGCTTTCTTTGAGTTTTCGAAATAAAAAGTAGTCTGATGGTGCAGGGTCAAGGTTGTTAGGAGGGTGGTTAAGCAAAATAAATCCCAAATTGTTTGCTACTTTTAGGGCGACCTTGGAAGCGAGACTGGGTGAATTATTGTGTGATAGACACACTCGATCATCCCATTGTATTTTACCACGTTTCATGGTATAGCATTCTTCAATTTTTCTAATTTTTTTGTCTGGGTTTGTTCCCTAAGTGTTCTATCTTTACAAGAGAACTCCACAAGAATTACTTCAAACCGGTCCCAAAAAACTGATGTCATCTCCTTCTTTACAGAGATTTAGAGATTCTTTAATACCTTTCTTTGGACACTCCCCTCTCCTTAGTAACCACTGAGATGACTGTTGCTTATTATCAGGCTCATAATGATGGAGGTAGGTTTTATCTCCAAAAATTATTTGGCCAAGAAAAATGTCCGTGTCCTAGCAGTGGAGGTATATGGCTTCTTGAGTCGCCTGTACTGGTTTTTCTTTTTGTTCTTGTGTCAAAAGTTTTGGAATCAATCGTACCTCTCGCATAAGGGATTACGTATCATTGGCAGTATTCTATAAACGGAGCTAACAGACACACGCATCTTCTTGGCTACTTCATTTAATGTCAACCAGTTGTCACCGTCCAATACACGCTTCACTTCCTCAACTTTTGTTTCCGCAGTGGCTTTTGGGATTCTTCCGGATCGATGCTTATCTTGGATAGAAAGGCCTCCATTTTCTAATCTGCTGCACCATCCCTAAATAGTAGTTAAGCTAGACGTTCATTAACGGACAACTTTTTTAAATTTTCTTCTAAGGGTCTCTCCACGGTAGCCTAGCTAAATTAGATATATAAAATTCTCACAAATTTCGTCTTTTGAAAAATCCATGTTGACATGTTAACTGACTGCATCTCAAAAAGCAAATGAGTTGCACCTAATATATTTTTATCATAATGTAGCCCTGTTCTTCTTCTATCTACAAAGGAAATTCTGGGTTTGCATTTGTGCATGACATCTGAGATATCACCTCTCGATTCTTTTTCACTATTTCTGGAAATACCTACGTACTGTTTCTCGTAATTGCATACTTATCATTGAAAATTTTAACCATTTATTTTTCCACCACAGTAGTTTGCACTGTATTTTTAATTTGAATCTTAAAATTTATTGTAAATACTTAAAATAATATACCAAAAGCTAGTAATATTTAACTTTGATTTTAAAGCAGAATTGACATCAAGATGGACTCGAATTCGAAACAGCTTATTGACTCAAATAAACAGTACTTACTCACATATATATTTTGTTCACCTAGTTTTCTAGATATTTTTATTAGGGAAGAAGTTATAACAATTGAAGATAAACAACACATCGAAACATTCGTAACAAAAACAACAATCTTAATAAAATAATATTTATTTAGCAAACGAACCAAAAAAAAATGAAAGCGTATTTTACTTTTACCGTTAGCCAAACAATGCTACTAAGATTTCAAATTTACTGGAGTGCATAAAAAGAAGAACAAGCAGAGGATTTGAGGTATTGAAGGAAGCGCTATACACAACAAAACAAGATGGAGCATATAAAGTTTTAAACGTTAAAAATACCAAGACCGAATTTGGAATGGACGAAATACACATACGCCTCATTGATTGTAATGAAAGTTACCTTATAGAGAACATAATCTGTACTGAAAAATTCCTCAGTATTTTCATCGAAAAAGATGTTATTGCCGATTCCGACCTGGGATATATTCTAACATTTGTAAAATTATTAAATAATTACTTGTAATGATATTGCGGCTCAAGTGCGCAATGAATTTGTTAGAAGGCATACACGTCTTTAATATTTATTGTCCATAGCCCGGTAACTCAACCAAAGTTTTCAACTTATTAGAATGCTTAAAAGGAAGAACAAGAGGATTTGAAGTATTGATTAAGGCGTTAAAACAAACAAAACAAGACGGAGCATTGGCGGTTTTGGGATACGGAAATAGTATAGTTACAACTCCAAATTTTGACCCAGTCTCAGCATCAACAAATCAGAATTCCATAGATTGCAATAATGAAATAATAGTTGGAAGTAAAGGTATTCAACATTTTTATGAGATAATATTGTGGCGATTATATCATTTTATTTCTAAACATTCTAAAATGGGGTCCAAAATTTCTAATTTAACAATGCATTTATTTTAGATTGCTCAATACCAAAAATAGTGAACATAGTTGAAGATAATGTAGTCGGCCATAGGTTTTTTACAGATGAATGGAACAATTTTGCGCGAAGACTAGAAATTACTAGCAAAGACCGGGAAGCATTTAGAAAAGCTATCAAAAAAGGTGTAGATATATATGAGACTTTAGAACGAATATTAGAAATCTGGAAACTAAATAAAGGAGCAAAAGCCACATTGACACTGCTTGTCGATACAATCAAAAAATGCGGTTCTGTTGAAATTGCTGGTAAGAAATCAGTTTTTGTAATTCAATTCAAGCCATTTTGACTACTACTTTTGGGGTGCCAATAAACATTTCTTGAACAAAGTTATATATTATATCATTTGCTTTTCAGATAGTATAAAAAGAGAATTTCATCGAAGCGATGGTATTTGAAAACATCTGAATGACTTTTTACCTAATATGATATTTACCTACTACATCATGTGTTAAATGTACAAATTATTCTTTTCAATAATTGATTTTTCTTTATAAAATTGTCAAAAGGTGGATTTTTAAAACAGTAAAATACAAAACATTGTCCTTGCTTATCATGTTATACACGTGCGCGAATACTTTTTTTCAGACAGCTAGGGCAAAAGCCGTTGACTTCATACATGTACTGAAATTTTCGAATTGCAACCTACAGTTTTTATGACGGCATTCGACTCTCCGTATTACATATTACTCAGTTCATAAAAAAGTTAGACATTTTTAATGTGAATCTGGGGGCTTTTGCATAACTGCTGAATATTTTCAGATACTTCCAGATTTTCAGATTTTACTGTCGTCATTTCTGATAATCATTTGTTCGTCGACATTGGTATGAACCATAAATATAAATAAATAAACATAAATATCATTAATTCTCTTGATCGTCGCTCATTTAAAAACATATTTTCATATTTCTTCTATTCAAGCTTATAATTTCCTGAAGGTTTACAGACAATTTCTGAAAACTGTTGAAAAATACGTTGCTTTTAGTTTAAAATGGCGTTGCTACTTTCAAATTTTATATTATTGTAAATCTACTAAATAAATTTCGTATTAAGGTAGTAAGCAATTAAGAAAAATATTTATGAATTTACTAAAAAGCTATGAAAATGTTTTATGCAAATGCTGAATGTCTTTTAAACTAAAAACAGGATTAAAAAAAATCATGATAATCAATTGATAAAACAAAGTGTTGGAGAGTACAATAGTTTATTTCTATATTTAATAAAGTTTTGCATAGTAAATCCATATATTTAGCTTATATTCTCCATTCGAGATTTGGATCCACACGAGATTTGGATCCACACGAGATTTGTAATGTTAGGTTTTATCTCCATTGAAGATTTGAGTTCTTTAGTTTGTAGCAAGTAAGCTTGTCGAGTGTCGAGCTCCACATATTAGTTATTACTCACTCGACACAATTAGGTGATATGCTGTTTTAAAATAACAGCCAAACGGTTTTAATCTAAATGTCTTTGCCCAAAAAATATTCGATTAAAACAACTGTGGTTTTGAACATCTATTCCGGATTTTTTTTATGACCTCCTTGTTTTAAAGTTCAATGTTTCCCGTATTTGTCACAGTTTTTTCGAGATTTTAATTGTTTTTGTAGCCTACAACTTAACGCATGTAAAAAGTTCAGAGAAATTAGTTACCAGTATTTTGCGAAGTTTTTACAGTGAAAGAAGTTTTTAGTTAAAATCCTGTGAAGAGCTAGCATGAAGAAAAATTGACAACAGAAACTTGGGCACCGGCCTTTGTTATTCCGGTTGTTTATTTTACGCAATTTACATATATGCTCATGCCTACGGAACATGTCTTTAATATCATGTAAATAGGGATCATGTACCTATGCACATGGAAAATTGCGATGGCTAAGCAAAAAAACATTTTTTAAACATACATTTCACATTATTAGGATTATGTTTTGGCTGGCACTACCCAGGGGTATTAGGCATATTTTATGGAAACAATATAATTGAGTTTTCTGTGAATTTTTGCATTTGTCTATGTGCGCAAATTAAGTTTCTATGTCACCTTAGACGAACAGTACGTAATAGTAAGGTACCATGTTGGAAGACATTTTTGAGTTAGAATAATGCAATTTGGGTACATAAAATAAAACCGTCAAGAATTGTAACAAAACTTTAGTTGATTATCATGTATGCACATCATGTAAAAGTGCACACCTTAAGCTTTAAATTGACGTCTGACTCAAGCTGCTAAAGTCTCATTCACAGAATTTACGAGCATTGGAAGTTATATCCATGTTTTATGGACCCCTCTGTAAGTTAATTCACGATTACTTCAACTGCTAAATGGTATATGATTTTAAACTTGCGTTCAAAATTAGAGATTACAAAACAATGCTTCATTTAACGCAGTTGATAATTTTTTATAATGCATAATAATTCCGTTGTTTGCGGTTACGGTCTAAACTGCAATATTTCACACCGATTTTTTATTCAACTGTCGCTGATGCTAAAGTTAAAGCAGTTTGGTATCAGTGTTTTGGGATAAAAACCACATTATGTTTATTATTATTATGTATCTATATTTTATTGTGACTGTGCTAATGTTTTTAATGTGCAAGTTTGAACTGGGAGTAGTTGCAATAAAGAATTGCAGGTCATGTACTTAAAACCTAATTACATTTCAGTATAAGCTATATATGTATTTAGGTTAACTCTACGTATCAAGTGCTTATAATAAACATGATAAAAATAAAGATAAAGTCTCAATTTTTAAGTTCAGAGCAAAGCATTCATCGTGTGGCTGATACCGATTATGTCTTATCATTTATAACATTCAGTTTTTCACCAAATCTAAAAACTTTTTTGTCGTAAGCAAATAGCTTTATAGTTTTGCCACGGCAATAATTTATAAATATTTTATAATTAGTTGAGTAAATTTTTCTAAAAAGTAAGACTACAATGGAGGAACATCAGCGTGATCATATCATTGCCAAGCCGACAAATCGGAGTTGCTATTTCATACAGTCATCCAACCCTTTACGCTCTCTTAGAAGAAAAAAAAATTTGAGCAAACCCAATTTTGAGAAACTGAAAGCGGTGGTATGTGTATTTATATTTGAGCGGATCTTTTATATTTTTATTTCATTTTATAAGCTTAATAATCATATTAATATTGAATAAAACATACTCATTTAAAAATAGAGAACGGGAGAAGGAGAGGGTGCTGAGAAATCTTTGATTTACGATATGCTCATGACCCGAAAACACTCATACAAAATACTTATCGAAGGACTTGATAAGGAAAACCAAACTGGAGCCATTGGCATTTTAAAAAACATAAAAGATCCTGAACCGTCGTCACCAGCAAGCAACCCTGTAGGAGTTACCATGGCAACACCACCAAGCTTCGTTGATTTTAAAAGCTTTAAAATAGGTTCGAAAGGTCAGAAAAGTTTTTAATCTCCTTTTATCGCTAAAAACATATTTTAGTAAAGTTGAAAGTATTAAATATACATTTTATATTTTTAGAGTGCAAAATTAGCGCCATTGTCAAATCTTTTGAGAAATCAGAAATAAAAAATATAATGACGGACGATTGGCAAAAATTAGCAAGATACTTGGATACTCCGTCAGACAGAAAGTTAAAGTTACAAAGACGTTTACGTTATGAGGATATCGATCATTTTGAGTTGGTTACTGATCTTCTTCAAGATTGGAAGAATCGTGAAGACGGTGTAACTTTAGGAGATTTGATGGAAATGTTGAATGAAATGGAGTGGAACAGTTTTGCTAGTAAACACGATTACATATCTCTCAATAATTCATACCAATGATGAAAGCAATTAGTTCTAATAATGTTCATTGTTACAGATGACTTGAAAAATCAATTTGGAGGAGATGGATAGCTCAAGATACCAAAACAATAAAATTGTAGATTTTAATGAACTAAATTATGAATTGATAATACGTTTACATTTAAGGCAATACTGACTTCAAGGAAGTTGCTCACATGGAGAAGAACGATTGTCATAAAGGATTGATTGACTTTAATAAAATATATTCGTGTATGAAAACACAAATAAATAGAATCGGTTAACAAAATGAAATTAATCCCATATTCCATTACGTTAACTGCTAAAAAGTCTAATTAAATTTCAAACTTGTTAAAAAATGAATATACAAAACATGCTTCATAAAATGCAGTTGATATATTCATATATTGCATAATGCCCCGGTCACGGTCCTAATTGCAATATTTTACACTGATTTATATTCAACCTTTTGCAGATGCTGCTATCATTATGATTATTTACTATACTTTTATCTATCTCATTGTTCAAATCACAAACCGAGTAAAACAGAAGTTCTAAGTCTTATACACATATATATAAATATATAACAAATAGCCATTAGTAAAATGTATATATTATAGTTAGTTGATTAAAAAATTTATATCAAAAAGAGCAAATACTGCTTCGAAACTTGAGTTGATAGATGGCAAATTACACCTGAACTATGGTCCAAAATAGCATTATATCAAATTGAGTTTGATCAACGGTGGTCACCGACTACTCTCACTATCGCAATTTATTATCTTCATCTCATAGTTTAAACCCAAATCCAAATAATACAAAAGTTTCAAAAGCTTATGAGTAACTCCATAGCTTATGTGTAAGGACCAGAACCGAAAGTCACAAAATGAAAATCTTTTATGATATTCT
>JAQFYG010004145.1:0-11419 GCA_034694325.1 Entomobrya corticalis | reverse complement strand
TCTTCTTAATAAAACCAACCCATTAATCGGCAGATTGTTCACCTGTCCACACGGGCCTTTCTAGCCCTCTCCAGTTACTCACCAGCTTAACCAGCATTACATAATTACGATAGCACATAGTTCCGTCTCACTTTCCAGTGTGTTGAAGTAGTCAATACGTTTATTAACAGCAAGTATTAGGCTAATAGAAGCAATAGAAAATTTAACCATAAAATACTTATTTAAAACTAAATTAAATTTTTACGGCACGTTTTAAAGCAGCGAAGTTTATTGTGAACGTGGATTCAAGTTACGCGCTTAAAAAAACAAAATCTAAACGAACAAACTAGAGCCTATATTTTCAACGAAAGTTAAATATATAAGTCCGAAAGTCATATTACGGAAATACTAGCTGCACTGGCTGTTAGCCATTCATACAAATGAAATTAAAAAATAAATAAAGTAAAATGGACACCGCTCAAGAATATTTCCACATCCACTTGGATGAGAAAGATAAACATAAAAGCGCATTCATAACCCAAGATGGTTTATATCAATTCAAAAGAATTCCACAAGGCATGAAAAATAGTCCTTCCTTCATCAACCGGGTCCTACAAAAAGTATTCAGCAACTTATTATACAAAAACAGATTCCTGTATCTTGATGATTTCCTTTGTCACAGTAAAGATTTTAAAGGACACTTGACCGTTCTAAGAGAAATAATTATAAAATAACAGTTAAATAACTTAAAGATTTAACCAAGTAAATGTTCTTTTGTATACAATGAAATCCGCATTCTTGGACATGTCCTTTCAAAAGATGGATAAAAAATTGAATCCAGATAAAGGAACAGCTGTAACTAAAATGCCAATCCCACAGTCCGAAAAAGAAGTACGTACTAAAATGGGAATGTTCAGCTATTAAAGAAAATTCATCAAAAATTTTGCTGTCATCGCCAGACCTCCTACATTACTGACAAGGAAAAATAATCCTTTCCAATGGACAAGATCCGGTCAAGCATCACTTGATATATTAAAGAAGAAGTATACTTCCGCTCCAATCTTAGCCCAGTTTAATGAAGACTTGGACGTATACTTGTACTGCGATGCAAGTTTATATGGAGTCGGATCCGTTCTTACGAAGTATCATGATGGAAAAGAACGTGCTATCACATATGCAAGCCGCGAATTGAACCCGGCAGAAGGTAAATACTCCATATGCGCAAGAGAATGTTTATCAGTCATCCTTGGACTCAAGGTTTTTTCAGAATATTGTCGTGGAAGACACGTTATCGTAATCAGCGACCAGCACTCACTTTGCAGCCTGCTACGCACCAAGAACAGCAAGAATCTTAGGATTGCGAGATCAGCCCTTGAATTTCAACAAGCAGACTTAACAGTTCGATACCGAAAAGAAACTCTAAGCGGTAAACCTTATTGTTTGAGCAGATTAATTTCCCTATCGGAACCTGCGAAATGATTTGAGGCTATTATTCCAATTTTTACGACTAAAAAGATGACATAAACTAAAAAGGTTAAATTTAATAAAGCTGACAAAGCACAAGAAAACCTAGATTATCAAAGCAAATTAAAGCTAAACCAAAAGAAAGATAAACATTATTGAAAAATATTTACTATATTACATTGCAACAAGCCTATACCAGATAAATTTAAACAATTTACTGTCATTGATGATGGTATGTACTATGTATGTCATTTCTCTTTAATTAAAAAACTATGTATACCAAATATTATGATAAAGAAATACTATATGCTCATCATGATAATTTACTTGGTGGTAGACATTCGGGAATTACTTACTTACTCTACGTACGTACTTACTCTAGAATTAAGATGAAATATTATTTCCCATATATGCAAAAACATATAGCTAAACATGTATCAGGTAGCAAAAAATAAGCTTAAAGGCAACCAAAGAATAGTAAAAAAATACGACGAATGCGTCCCGGTGAAATATATTGTCAGGATTCGGGCCTTATTGGTTGACTAGTATAGTTCGTAACAAGTACAATGCAATTTAGATTGCTGATTTTGTTTGATCATTGTTTGGCCAGTATAAGGCTAGCTTTCTGTAATGCAGATACTGTTTATGATAGTTAATTGCACGAGCTATATCCTAAAGTTAGTTTAAAATTATTTTAACGTAGACATTATATAGAAAATTACATTTCAAATTTGCATTTCTTCAAAGCTCCGTATATGTACGGTCACAACATTACCTAAAAAATGTACAAAGAGCAGCAGTAAAAAGTGTACCAGAAGCAGCAGTAAAAACTGTGCCAGGAGCAGCAGTAAAAAGTGTACAAGGAGCAGCAGGAGTAGAGTCTTTTTTGTGAGTCTGCATTAGCAGATGTGTCTTACTCTGTACCGTGTAGTTGTAGCTATATCGTATGATGATGGTGCTGCTCACCACATGTTTTGGAGATAAGCTTACTTGTCAATTTTGTTTCTTTTTTTTGATTCTGTGTAAAAGTTGATTGGGCTCTCGCTTATAGAATATTATAATTTTTGTGTTAGCCAAGAAGCTGGCACCATTGAACCGTTACTTTTTTAATTGTCTCTCTTAGAAGTATTACGAGGAGTAAATTGGTATTTTCTCTCCTTAGTTATGGCTTTCTTTTGGGGATATGGCTTGGCCATTCTGTCCTGTTTATGTACTTATCTGGCCAGATCCCAGTCATTCGTTCTACAGCACCCGAGAGGTCCAGACCGTTTCCAATTTTTCTGTAAAATTGTATCTTGATTTAACTAAGTGTAGTTGTACCGGGGCGTTTCTCTTAGTCGCTGTCAAGTGTGACTGACGACATTTCAGTTAGTTTGAAACTGTATTTTTTCCTAAAGTAAATGTACTGGGGACTAGCCCACTAAAGTTAAAATTATTGAGTTTTGCCAATATCTTCAGTAGGGGTACTTTGAGAATCATTTTTGTTTTTTTGAAACTTTTAACTCGTTGAGTAACGGGTTTAACGCAGATGTTCGTAAAAACTCGTGTGATGAAACTAGAGTAATGTCTACAAAAGCTGTTGTTTCGTCGTTATTTTGACATTATTCTACGGCCGACAATTTATTGCATTATTTCGTCGTCATCATCAGTTTACTTTATTTGTTCTTCATGAATTTCTTGTTTTGCACAAGGCAAATATTAGCACATCTAGAATCTTTATCTCATTTCATGAGATTTAACCTCGATCAGTTGCTACTTTCCTGTGATCAAACCATTGGACTTCTGAATTTTCTGTTGCGTGGTTTAGAGTAGTTGACCTATGACCTCTGAGCCGTACCATATATAATCTTTATCAAAAATGGCAATGTGATGCCAGTGGACCATTAAAGTATTAGATAGAGGAAATAAATATATTTTAGTAGCTATAGAAACAATGAGTAAATATGCTGTAACTTAAGCTTACTTAACTGTACATCAAGTTAATTCTAGAACTCTAGCTAAGTTCTTAATCGAAGAAATCTTTTTGAGATTCTCCGTTCCAAAGAAATTAAAATTTGATAATGCTACTTGAAATAAGAAAAGTTAAATGTAGTCCAAGGTATATCACTAGTTTTTCTCATAAATCCGACGGTCAAGTTGAAAGATTAAATCGTACGTTGGAAGAGATGATTAGTAAACTAATAGAGAAAAATTAATCAGATTGGGATCAAGCATTGAATATTTCTACATTCAATCATAAATGTAATACTAATAGTACCACTAAATTTCCACCACATCTTCTTGTGTATGAAACATTACCAACTATACCTTTAGATTTGTCACTAGACCAAAATGTAACTAATTACTATGGAAATATTGATAACCTAAGGTTACAAGCTAAACAAAATAATCAACTTAACCAGAATGTGTACGCTGATAAATATAATCAAGACCGAGTGGAAAAGGATTTACCCATCGGATCGATGATAATGCTGTTAAGACACGTTTTTACACCAGGACTCAGCAAAAAACTACAGAATTAATACTTTGGTGTATATAAAAATATGAAACTAATTGATGACTTACATTAAAAAGTGAAAAATATGTCAAATATTAAGCGTAAAAATAATATTGAAATTGTACATATGATTGTATAATTGTTTATTGTTGTCTCGTAATGATGATTTTATGTTGGGAAGTTCAAAAACTACACCTACTCCTGCTCCTAATATACCTGATTCAGAAGATGCTTCTTCCCTACCTAAAAAGCACATAAACTCTCGTCGTGGTGTAACGTCTTCTTCAAGTGCTACAGGTATATCTAAAGATAGTGCAGATCCAAAAATTGTACAAGTGACCAGTAGATCTGGACGAACCACGCACAAACCTGTTAGCTATAATCAAAAACGTCATAAATGGGCTAAACGGACAGACAAAGTAATAAACATACGAAGTAGAAATTTTTGCGGATTGGCAGAACCGCAAGTTATCCAATATAGCAACTAGAGTACCCAAAAATCCTGCAATCGTATTGCACTCTCCCTTTTATTAAAATAAAAAACTAATTAAAAACCAGACCAATCATGCACTGTGTGGAAGCTTACAGTTAAATTAGAGGGGATGTTGCAAAGTGTACACTTGTGCTTTGAATTATAAAAATCCTAAAAATTGTCCCGTGTGAATTTAATGATTATTTCCACGCTTCATGCACATCGGTTTCCTAACATCCTTACGAACCTGGTTTTATTGTGTAATGGTCAACGGATATGAAATACCGAATACGTACGGGTACACATTGTTACATGTGTAGTTAATGAGCGAATATTTCCAGAGTATTTGCTATTACGTAAGTATAAGACAAAGTCATTTTTACATTACTTTCGATTAGATTTAAGACGTGGTTTTAAAGTAAGAGTTTCCTTCTTTGTGTGAAACATACTTTTGTTTTTGCTCAGACTTCTTACAAAAAATACCTATTTTAATTCTTCTCGTAAAAGAAATATCCACAAATGTGATCATTACTCGTTATGCCTTTTACTAACTATTCATTATTAATTGACATGCATTAATTAGTCGAGTAAATAAATTGCAATAAACTAAAAGATATCAATAGTCTAAAATATATTAATAAACTAAGATATATCAATAAGCTAAAATATTTTTGCAAACTTAAACATATTAATATAAGAAATATATAAGAAATATATAATTGATGAATTGATCGAAAGAACTTTATTTAAGAGTTAATAGGTTATCAAATGCAGATTACAACATTTGGTTCGCAAACTTTAACACCATTATTTAACATTTATTAATATTAGCAATATAAATTAAATATTCGAAAAACAAAATCCAATTCAATAATAACAATGGCCATGAAAATCATATTTAAATTATACATTGTCCTACTTTTAATTATAATGGCCTTACTTTGCTCATAAAACGGTATATAATTAACATCAACTTTTGGTTTGATTTTTTTGAGGAAATCATTCCAACAATCAATATCACACCAAAAAAAAGAGTTTTTATGCCTCAGTGAACAAACTCTACTGACACGAATCTGCTTAACTTTGATATTTCAAGAGGTACCCTTCTTATCAACCACGTGTCAAACATAGTCGGCATTTCTACTCTGCCAATTAACTTCAAAAAAAAGTCTTCGTTTTTGTATTTTTAATAGATCAACTTTTTCATACAGATCATCTACATTTACTTTGTTTCTGTTTTTACGCCGGTAGTTTGGACAAACAAATCAATTAAAAAATTATCAATCTTATCTTGTAGTGTTTGCAATTGACAATCTGTCTGTAATGCTTATATTCCTATATAATAATCTATGATGCCCATAATATAACACGATACAAATATTTTAATACCTTTGAAAGTAAAACTCCTTATTCCAAGTATACGTTTATTTGCAACTGTGGCCTTTTTTGAATTAATGATAGTACACAATCAAAGCCTGTTCGTAAATAAATAAATACAGTAACAACTTCAACATCAAAACCATTTAGAAAAACTGAGTCAGATACAAAATTCTCTGATCGGTAGTCATTAGCTTTGTAAAACATCATTACTTTTGTCTTCATAGAAATAATGGTTAGGTCATGTTCGCTACACCACAAAGCCAACTTAGTGAAACATTCATTAATTTCGTTCAGACCCTTTTTTTAATTAGTGCCGTCAGTAAAAAATACGAGATCGTCAGCAAATAATAAAAATGGGAGGCTCATCCCATCAAAAATATTGTTAAAGAAGAAAAGTAAGAAGACGATCGGGCCGACCCCTGACCCCGCCGGTGTGCCAAATTTAATATTAAAATAGTCAGACACAAACGACTCATTTCTTATTTTGAATCGTCCATCACTAAAACAATTCATAAATAATC
Source organism: Entomobrya corticalis (assembly GCA_034694325.1). Taxonomy (NCBI): domain Eukaryota; kingdom Metazoa; phylum Arthropoda; class Collembola; order Entomobryomorpha; family Entomobryidae; genus Entomobrya; species Entomobrya corticalis. The sequence continues at coordinate 5,106 of JAQFYG010004145.1, read as the reverse complement.
TAAACATATGAAGTTCTAATACACCTTCAAATTTTGTCATCAAATTTATTATTATTTTTTCATGGTTAATACTGTCAAACGCGTTTTCAAGTCTACAAAAACTGCGAGAGCTTTACTGCTTGATTTATCAGTTATACCGTATATAGATTGTATAAAATAAGAAACAGCAGTTTCACAAGATCTTTTAGCTCGAAATCCATGCTGATCATCTAATAAAAGTGGCTCCATTTTGTCTAGCAGCCTAATATAGATAACCCTCTCAAAAACTTTTGACAGAGAACTTAAGCCATAAAAAGCTCTATACGACGACGATGACAGATATTTTCCTCTTTCTTTAGATAGCGGAGTGTACGTTGCAGTTTTAAAACACCGAGGCAGAGTCCCTACTTCTACAATTCTATTAAATAAAAAGTTAAGAGGACCTACAAGTGCTGGAGCAAACTGCTTACAAATTCTTTGAGAAACCAAACTATTGTCATCGGAACCCTTTTTTACATATTGAATAGCTTGTAGAATTTACTCATTTCTTATTTTAGGAAGTGTATAGTTATAATCAACATCAAGATACTCAACAGTAATCATAAACAGTATTTTCTAACGAAATAACATTACTTTCACTTACAATAAATTTAGCAATAAAAGTTTTTTAATTGATCTATTAGATTTGTATTAGAAAATATCATCGTATTCTACACCACCGTTGATGAGTTGACTGAATTAAACTCATTGTTGAAGTATGATTTTTTTGATTTATTAATTAAACAATTAATTCATTATTTATTAAATTATACTTTTTGAACACTATAGGATCTTTACTTGTACTAAACAACTTTTACAGTGTTTTGCTCTTTTGTCTTTTCTACGATAGCACTTGTTATCCATGGAAAACCCTACACCTAATTGTTCGTTTTGTAAAGGTGCATATGTATTTAAAAACGTAACAACTATATCTTCAAACCTTTTAAAGCTATCATTAATGTCTTCACATTCTATAACCTTCCATTTAATTTCACTCGCTGTGACTTTTTGTTATCGATTTTACGATAACACTTTTAGTCAACTTGCTTATGCAATTTCATTTTGGGCACTTTTTTCTTCCTAACTACATAAACTAGCTTATGCCTTGACCCTGACCATTCAATTGCATCGACTACCGAGTACAATTCAAGATTATTGGATAGTGTAAATATGGTCAAGCAAGGTACGAGTTATTCTATTTTTATCGTGTCCTAAGTTATAGGAGCATATTCTGGTAGGGAAGTTTACTAACCGATAGAAATTTCCATCCGACATTATAGGTTTAAGTTTTCTGAAATTATCACTAGACGTCAATAAATCAATATTCAAGTCTCCTAGAATAACTTTATCATGTTGCTGATCAGTTAAAAATATACACATATTGGTGGTGGTTGGTGGTTGTTGGTGAAACATAAAGCACAACTATTAAAACACTTTTCATGTTTTTATACATAAAAATTAACTTATTGGATTCTAAATGATTTGGCACAGAGAGATGGTAATTCATTACTTCAAACTCGAACTAATCCCGAATATAGATAATTGTTCCACCACCTTCACCGTCTAATCATTATATCATAACGCAGCAACGAGTATTGATTAATTTGGTACAATATATCTGCTTCACGATTATTATCTAACTTAGACTAAGTTATTGCCAAAAACATGAACAAGAACACCTGATTAGTCGTTGTTGAACATCACAGATTTTTAGTTATAATCCGTTGATATTTTGGTGACCAATCTTCCAACCTTTTTTCAAAACTGAGAAATCCATCTGCCAAGCTCTTCATTGATTCATTCTTTCTCATTCCTCACTCCATGCTTCCTGCAGGACATTCGGGACAGCTGCACAATGAATGCAAGTCCATGGTTGTGATGACCATGAGTCCCTCCGTCGCCTCACTAATCCTCTTAATTGGCAGTTACAGCATGGTAGCCACACGAGGTCATCCATAATTAAATCGACGAGAAAATATATTAGTGGGGCAGTATACAGTTGATGATTGCAAATAAATTAAAAATGTATTTAGCTTTATTCGCAAAAGGATCTTACGTGTATTAGAGCCCAGCTCTACAGATAGGCCAATTGTTATGTACAGTGGGCAGAGAAAATTTACTTCATTTTTTTCAAATTTGATGTATACTGGCTACTTATTTTATCGTAATTTTTATCAGACTACTGCTAATATATTGTTTACTACTTCAGTAAAAAAATTAGGTCAAAATTTAATTTTTAACTACAGAAAATTTTTAAAATATTTTTGCAGACCGTTAACAGAGAACATTTGTTCTCTTTGTCCTCTTAAAGTAAATATACTAAAATATATCAATAAGGTAAAAATTTTTAGCAAACTAAAACATATTAATATACGAAAATACATAATTAACTAAAATAGGTCAATAATGTGAATAAATGTCTTTAAATATACGAAAGGAGCTTTGTTGTTAATTACATATTTGTACTTCACAACTCTTTGCAGGTTATCATAAATCTATGAACCATTGCTCTTAAAGGCAATGACTATGTAATTCGGAATCAATTTTATCACTAGATGCTAGAAGATTTTTATTCCGAATAATATTCGAATTTCTACTTTTCGACATCAGTAACAAACGTCTTTTAGAAACTCAATTTTTATACACTTGACTTGTACTTGACACAATTTAAATGCCAAGACTGCTTATACGTTGCTCAAATGTTTTCTTATCTATTTTAAATTTTGATGCTAATCTTTAATAGATAATTATTTAATCTTCTATCTTGTTTGGTTCAAAAAGGCTAGATTTTATAGATATAAGCGCCCAGAGCATGAAATAATGTATAACGTCTAGGATCGTACATATTCATAAGATATTTTAATTGGTATAATACAATAAATCTTTTAAAATTTGGTTTTTAATCTGGCAAATTTAATAATTGAATTGCTTTTTAACTATATTTTTACAATTTTAAGGTATTTGTATAAAACAAAAATATACAAAATATTGGTTACTTTTCAATTCTTTCATTTACTATATCGTTTGTTCTCAAATGAGGGTTAAGGTGTGTATAATTCATTAATAAACCAGTTTTATGCACATTTGATTTTGATTCGATATTTTAAATTCTATCAATTTGTAACCTAACCATTCTATCATGCGTAAGGTGCAATATTGGGATATTCCTGAATATTATGCATATTAAGCTATTGTTGAAATGCTCTACTTTTCAACATCATTTTTCTTTGTGTTCACCTTCTGTGCACGTGAAGATGGCTATTAAATTTTTATGTTTGTACTGTTCATCCGTCAATACTAACAACGCACTTTTGGCAGACTCTCTCTCCCTGCAAAAAGGACGAAAAAACTGCAAACCATCATCAGTTGTATTTTGAAATTCCTTTTGAATTTATCTTTTAAAAACGCGTGTTTAGAGCCGGAAATTTCCTTGCGAGTTTCCTTTTTAGTTGAAGATACGCTCACAAAACTTTACCTCCGACTTTTCCTGAAATGTACATTTTTTTGAAACAAAAAACTCCTGTTTTATTACCGTCTTTGTTTTATCATAAAAATTACACTGCAGTATTCATACTGCTAACATAGGTATTACGAACCTGATCCTGTGTAAGATATAGCTTACTGTATTTCATATTGCATAAATCGCTACTTTAACCTTACACATGTAATAGAGTTTCTAGATATTTTATTTTATTTTCCCATCATTTCATTTAATTGGGAATACCTGTCAATTGAATCTGAACAGTATTGCATAACTGTTACGATTAGTCCACGTGCATATGGTAAAGGGTATATCGTGTGTCTATGTTGGTCAGAAAAAATGTAGATATTCTTGCTTGGAGACTAATTTTTGAAATAGGCGTGATAATTTCATAATGATCGCTTAGTTTACAGTTTAGATATAGTAAAACTATTTTTGGATTGGATTTTTCTATTATAACTTTTTAAAAAGTTTGGGAGATATGTTGTTTGAAGCCTATTGTTCAATGACCCATTTAAATTTTAGTCGTCAATAACACAAACAATCAAAAATAAATTTATCATTTATTACCATCTCTTGTTCCAAAATATTCATCAGTTCTAATTCTGGCGTGAAATTTACAATCGACACATTTGTATTGTTACTCAGTGCTATTGTTTTTCTTTGATATGCTATAATGTCATTGAATTCCTAATAACTGTAATCTAGCATTAAGTTTAATCAATTTTCTTGCCGATTGTCACTTTTTCTTGGAATGGTAGCTTATCTTTTATGTATTTTCCCCCAAAGTATTTTATGCAGTTTGGTTTGCAAACATGTGTGGGCAATTCCTAATACATTGTAGTAATATCAGCAGCAGCAGCCCCAATTATCACATATTTATGGGTTTTACTGTACTGTTACTGATGAGAAAAAGCAAATGTGGTGTATCAATAATTCAGGTCTGTATAAATGCAGTTAAACGTTTTAGTACAGTATCCAGAATCATTCAGATTCTCTTTTTATAGTATTAAGAGTACTGCATATCTGTCATTTTGCTGAAAACCGTGTACATGGTTTATGAACTTTTGACTAGCGACACAATTAAGCAGGCTTGTAATCTAAAGGAATATAACCCTTTAGTCTAATAGTTCTGAAAAACATATTACTTATATGTCTAGCTTTATCCATATTATTCAATTTGTCTCTATCATAACCTGTTTTTGTTGTTCAATGTTTTGTTGGGTTTCTAAATTTATTTAATTTTATGCCTAAAACTTACGTCAGAAAACACCTGTCAAAATTGTGAAACAGTAAATATTTTAGCTGTGAATTTTCAAGAAGTTATTGCTGATGATGTTTGTACTGTTTTTATCAAGTTATAAATCGCTGCGCATAAATAAAAGTTCTGTAATATATATATAAAAAGTATAAAGTAATTGTAGGATCGATATACGTGCCATAGCACACCTCAGTCTTTATTTCATTACAAATCTTTACAAATTCATGGATACTTAAATATGGGCCGAAATCCGCAACTAGATGAGCGACCAGGCATGGCTAGACCCGCGGGTTTCTACATTAAAACCCGTGGGTTCGGGTTTTAAGGGGTAAAATGGGTTTTAATG
>JAQFYG010004144.1:0-11420 GCA_034694325.1 Entomobrya corticalis | reverse complement strand
TATTTTGGGTTTCCAATAGCCTATGAACCCATAATAAGCAAGAAAATAAAACGGTAGTGATTTCAGATCATTACAGTATTTAGTTTGAGTTTTGACACCAAAGAGGTCGGTGTAAATGGATACTTTTATACTTTTATAGCGTTTTTTTCTCGGGGTCATATAAAAATATCCACGTAAAACAACAAAGAACGTACATTTTTTCCTAGTAAAAAGCTGTTTGGAGTGTACAGTGAACCGTTTTGTAATTGCAGAGAAATTGAGCAAATTAAATTATAGAAAATTAAATTTTATTCCAGGTTTTATTCCTGCATAATGATTTAATCATTGAATGAAAATCAAGACAAGAGGACATTATTATTGCCAGGTTTATTTGGTCGGGGAGGTCAAACGGACGGATCTGAGAACGAAATAAAAGGTGTGTAAAATACAGACACACAAAAAGCCGAATGCGTATATTTCCTTTACGGATGAATGATTGTATAGATGAATAGATTTTATTACTACTATCCAAAACTGTAAACATGACGTTGTGAAAGCAAAATGAAAGCGATAGCATGCAAGTGATCGTGAAACAGAACAATAAATAAGTACATTACATTTCATCAACATAATTAAAATGAACAAAGGAGGCGCTGGCAGGGCACACTCGGAAAAGAAAACAAATCCCTCTCTCTACCTTCTTGTATGCCTACCTGCCTACCTACCACATCCGCTTTTCCCATAGAAAACCCACCACTACCATGCCACCACCACGACTGCCAACAAAACCATATTTAACTTTTCTAAAGGTTGAACACCACTACCACACAGACCGTATGCTTCCACCAACTTTCCTTGGTCATAAAAAGGGGAAAAACAGGTACACGGTAAGTAGGAATATAGGCAATGGGTGAAAATACCTAATAACAAAACTGTGAGTGAACTACATGGAGAAAATAAATAAATATGCATGCAAAAAAATAAGAGTTTTCATGGTATGCACATGGCTCACTATGAAGACATTCCTTGTCCTGTTTGCTAAAAACATTCCTTGTATTTTGGCCACTGATTCTGCTCCTGCTGTAGTTGCAACTTTTGCATCATTATAGCCAACATTGTAATAAACGCATAAAAATTGAACAATTTTTCTTGTCAGTCCCATCATCATCGCGAATATCACGATTACTATATGATCATAATATTGCTGTTCTGTTCAAGTTTTTTCCACTTTTCTCTACAAACAAGTTTGGGTAGTGCAGTCAGTAAAAAACCAAAAAAGAGAAAAACCTTTTATTATGCAGTATGCTACAGCGTATTATTATACAGTCCCATCCATTTATGCACTCAATATTAGTGCAGAAAAAAGAACCAAAGGTAATTTCTTTACTTCAGGTAATGAACGCATTTTGGATGCAGATTATGCAGAAAAACGAATCGGTTTATGCTCTTGTAATGGGTGTGAGCATGGGTATTATACACCTTGGCAAAAAGCAATAATTTTTCACCAAGTTTTCAACTAGCGACTTTTCAGCAAAGTATTTACTGCAAATTCTACCATTATGAATCTAGAACCACTTTACCTATTTACTACACAGGACATCGTCGTCGTAATCATCATCATCAACAACGCTTTGTTCGCATACATTATGCATACCTACACCGATTTAATGGTATATTATTTGTTAGGTTGCACTTTGCGTCTTACCTATATAAGAAGCATATAGTAGCAAGTAGCGTATGTTTTTTGGAACAATAATAATAGTGCAATGGAATATAGGAACCAACAGGAATTCACACGAAAAAGAAGGTTAATATTATGGAATATTAGGGATGAACAACGCGGAAAAAAAGAAATAAATGGTTCGTCACACTTTTTTGTTTCCCTTTTCCATTCAGGTTTTCAGTCTCATTTCTTCTCGTCATCGTGGTGGTAAAGCGATTTGGAAAGTGAGTGAGTGTATGTTTCGTTCTGCTTTGGCACAGATCACAATAAATTAAGAAAGAAATGCATATATCAAAAAGAAACAAGCGGTTGCTTGAGTTTGTGCTACCCAGCGTACAAGACCGTAAGACATTTGTTATCATTTCCTAAAGATCTCTATTATTGGTCATTGGTGCTTATTATGCTAGTTTGTCATGAAACAGTGTCTGTTTCTTTTCTAATTTCTGATTATCGTCCACTTTTCAAAGCATCCAAAAGTAAAGAAAAATTACATTGCAATATACAGTTTACAATTTATCTTCAAAATTATTGCTGTGTAGGTATTCATGCATTTAAAGATTGTCATCTGGGCTATGTAATTGCTAGTTTTTATGTAAGGCATTATGACACTATATGGCAAGATTATCGTCAGATAATATGTTTTCAAACATTTAAAGGATTTGTGTCGTGTAGCGTATTTAGAACTTCAAAACAACCGAAAACCTTTCTTGCAAAAAATTGCAAATGACTATTCAACCGCAACTATTTTTTGACATAATAAAAGTAAGTTGGCTTTTCTCTTCTGCATTTCCAAAGCCTATTTTTAAAACAAAAGCTATATTTTCTAAACATCTGATCCTATGTCTGTCTGCAAAAAAAATCGGTAACAGATTGGACACGAAGGTTTCTGAGATTGAATATTGCAAAGAAAATCCCCAAAATTATAGAGATGTAGGGATGTAAGCAGGTTGGAAAAGGTTGTAACGTTCACAGTGAATCATATTTTCTAAAAGCTTGAAAAATTTTCCAATCGCTTCTTTTGCACATTTTACTTACATTCATGTCTTAAAGTTTGTTTTGATTGACTCTTGCAGCAACCCTGTGCAAATTTCGAAATCACCAATGCCTTGCAAAAACTGTATCTATACTACACATATACATTTGACTTGACACGATCATACAAGTCGTGCACTTACATCATTTTGCACAAATATTTGCCAACGTATCCCTATATCCCTGCCCATCATCATTATCATCATCTGCACAGTATCGAAAAACTGCTCAAGTTATTTCTGTCCTCTCGTCACTGCACTATATTTTACTTTCGCTCAAATCTCTTTTATTCTTGTTGTGACATAAATACACATTTTCGCCGTGTTTTTTGCATAGCACACGACGATATACACACACTTTTATATGTACGTTGCATGCTCTCCGCTTGTTATTATTGCCACTATTATACTTTTAGATTAGGATGCTATTACCACCATCACATCTATAAACTTTTAGTAAACTGCAACTTTTGTTTATTTTAGTGGATCACTTTTATATTGAAGGAACTATAATAATATTACTATATTTACAGCGTCATCATCATCAAACATCAGCGTTAAGTAGTGTTACCTCCTCCAAGATAAACAAGCAATGCATGAAACACAGACTTGTCCTTTGCACCGCTCCGCACTATCTCATCGTTGTGATCGCAAAAGCCGTTTTACTCTATTATGTCGACCGAGAAAAAAACCAAAGGAAGCTTTTACCTAGATAGCTAATGTACATCCAATCTATCCATTCATTTTCCTTCCATCCATACCCATCTTTTTCATACTTTTTTTTCTTTTGTGTGAATGTGAGTCATTTTAAAAGCATGTTTTTCTTTTCTCGATACATAATGTATTTTTAGTTAGTTGACACCCAGAAAACTCTTTCTCTCTTTCTTTGATAATATTCTCATGATAAGGACATCCGACATTTGTTCAAAAAGACAGTTTCCCTCCTCCTCTCAGTCCTCTCCAACATATGCAAATTTCTAAGTTAGAGGAGCTGTCCCTACAGAAAAAATAGAGACTCATTTGACAGTCAGTGAGCACGAGAGATCAGATCATCACCATCAGATACACGCGTTGCCTTTTTGTATCATGTACAAAATATATTATTATCATAGACACTTTGATAGTAATCTAGTGCTTTCTGAACCGAATTATTATTCTCATCTGGCATCCCGGTACATAATATGCTGATAGTTTTACATTATCACACTAGCTATCAACATAAATATTTGCTGGGAACAGTGAGCAAGACAAGACCATCAAGACATATTACCGTACACGACAGCAAAGGAGAAATCGAGAAACCTTATTTTTTATACAGAAGGCCAAACGCCAAACTTGTAAACTCGGAGGGAAAAAAGCAAAGCAAACGAAATAAAAATGGCATCATAATAACACGACGTACCTAATACAAAAACAGCACTTTACTATAGAATTGCTTATTTATGCAGCAATTTATCATTATCATCATCATTGTCACATTATCAGCAAGATCAATCGGATCATGGTAAAAAAGACTTGCTAGGAAGCTAATAATAATAATAATAATAATAGACATGCAAAACTGTGTCTATAGAAAACAGGAAGGACCGGAAGTTTGATCATATTATAGTAGTCGTGCCGAAAAGTAAGCTATAAAGCATAATATCTAAAGTGAAACGGGTGCAGAAGCAGTTTAGCTCTCTGCACCGGTAACCGTAACACGACACGACACCATAAAAAACGACGCTGCTGTCATCATGATGATGACGACGGGGACGACCAAGATCAAGGGAACAACAAAAAACGCTCATTCTTGTTGTCATTTAAATCATGGCTAACACTAACTGCGTAGGTAGTTTGATATTGAATGCGTCTATTTTTTTCTCCACTATGTATCATCTTTCTTCTGTTGTAAAATATGCGTTATAAACCGATAAAGACAGATAATAGGTATAGTAGATATCATTACAAAGTTCTATAATATTATTAAAAAGCGTTTATATCCAAATCCAAAATTTAGCATTTTCACAAAGACATTTTTCACGTGTTTAGTTTAGTAGGTTTCATGCATAGAAGCGTCGCTTTGTATTATGAATAATAATAATAAAGTGTAGTTTTAATGTAAAGAAAGAATTTTACATTGTTAGAACCGTGTTCTATTTCATGAGAAACAAATGGAATCAGTAACTCGCTGTAATTGTAAGAGTGAAAATATTATTTGAAACAATTGGTCGAAAACTAAAAGCATGTCAGTTGACGCTTAGAGTATTGTAGTAACCGCAAAAAATTATTGCATTAAAAACACAATCATATCTAGCTTACTGTGCTATTGACTCCATTCCATACCAAAGTACAATAGAATCGAATAAAGATGCAAAAAATGCATCTTGGATAGCTATGGACAGACAGACATGCAAACATAATATTAATCAAAAAGGTTACTACCTAATTTGACTCAGCTACTCAATCAACCGCTTGTTATTGATACCATTTTTGATCATCATGCTCACACAATGTCGATCATGATCAAAGTCAATTGTTAAAGTTGCAGCTTTATTCTTGTCTGCTCTGAGCCATGAGCACACTTGAGTCTCTTGGAACCTAAGGAAAAAGCGAGTCTGCAAAACTGCAAGCTAACCACGGGATTCTGTGTTTGGCAGGGGAGAAAAGCGGTACATGAATGAGCTTTCACAAGGCGAGAAGAACAATAGCCAGTGGGAGTACAAGGACAATGGTGCTTGCTGGTGGCGGAGCTACTTACTTAACTAATGTTATATGAAAAGTGGTGTGTGCGGTGGTGGTGGTGGTATTGGTATTATGGTAGTGGTGCTAGCGTGATTGTGGAAAATTGATGCAGTGAAAAAGTACACGAAAAGAAAAACCATATCACGATATAAGACGAGAAAAAAAGTGCTAGTGTGCTACTACAAAACTTACTACTACAACTGCTAACTACACACAGAAGGAAACGAGTCCTTGAAAATAGTAACGATCACACGAAGAAAAAAGACGACCGTGATATGTTGTATGATATGACGACGACGATTCATGGTTGATGGCAAAAAACAATATAGAAAATAGCAGCAGGGAGACTTAGGGGAAAAAAGTAACGTTAAAGGAAAAAAAGAGGGAAGTAAGGCGATCGAGTTAAAGTAAAAGTCAAGGAAATTTTTGCCTTTCTTTTTTCTCTTCTTCTTCCTCTTCTACTCCGTCCTCTTCTTCGTTGGGCTTCTTTATTTTTTTACTTCAATTCACTGTTAATTTTTTCGACTTGGTCTCGTGTTGTATGCATGAAGCGGAAGAAGAAAGCAGAAACAGCAGCACACAAAACAAAAATTGCATTGTGTTCAGTGGCAGTGGTGGTGTGCTGGGGATGATGATGGTCGTTGTGTGTTGATCACTGCCAGAAAGTTAGAAAAAATTATATTGTTATTATTGAGTGCACACCACTGCCACACATAATAGCTATCATGCAGAAAAAAATTGCATGAAAAAAGATGCCGGAGGAGTGAAGAAGAACACGAAACGGTTTCATGTCTGCAAAATTCTGGTGAAAGACGAGGGGAGCTTTTTATCGGAATTTCCCATCTGAAGAAAGTGGTGCCTTAAAAGGAAAATAAGACACAAGTGAAATTTTATGCATGTTTTTTCCTTTAAATTTGGATTATTGGATTTCAGTTTTTATATTATTGCCATCATGAACGGATTTGGCTGATTTTCTTTCTGCAAAAAATGTAGTTTGTGTTTTACAGTTAGAAAATTGTGTCAATAAAAAGTGCAGGTAATCCTAATATGCAAATTAAAAAGTTGAGTGAAATGATACGGTGGCGAAGTGGGAAAAAGCACCGCGGACAACGCAGTGACTTTCTAGAAGCAAAAATTCATCTTCATCATAACGATCTTGAATGGCATCATAACAATAAACTCCTCCCAATTATAATGTCCTCATGTTTCTCTTTTAAGAGCTCATAAAAGAAGTGTGTGAAAGTTTTTTGTTGGTGTGGTCGGTGGTGTTGTGCGTGACACCACATACGACTGGACGCGACGGGAGAAAAGGGAGTACCGGCTGCTGATACAAAACAGTGGCTACTAAATTACATATATTTTTTGGGGCAAAAGGGCATCGGAACGTGATAGTATATTATAACTGATGATTAATCCGTGCTTTTGCTGCTCCGCTGAAGCAGGCGTTTATATTCTACTCTTTTTTAATCTTGTAAGTGCTCATTATTAATTGCATCAAAAGTATTACGAATTAATATTTGATACTCGATGAAGTTCATAGGCATTATTATTATTTATCCAAAAATAGAAACTCATTGTTGTTTCCTTTTTCAGTTATATTTTGCCGGATGCGTTATATTTGGTGTTATATTTTCGGCTTGGACCATTACAGTCGCCTTAGAAGAGTCATATCCATTAGGTAAGTAAAGAGAAAATCGGTTGGAAAACAAGTATTTTCCTGAAATTGTCCGTTTTACTTTCCGAATTACTTTCCAAATTTTTGACTTTCTCTAAGTTTTGTTATCAGTATTTTTCACTCGTAGTATGTGTTATAAATTGCCTTACTGAAAACTAAAAAACTTAGGTATGATATATGAGAATTTGGCATTATTGTCTTGAATCGGTTCGACCTTATCATCTTGTAGATATGCACATTACACATGCAAAAGAAAGAATTATTATAGAACCAAGTAAAAGACGTTTTTAGAGAAGTATTTTCTGTGGTCTTAGTCCAGTTGAATTGCATGTAAAAATCTCATCTTGAAATTCAAATTGTTTTTGAAATGTAATGTTTCGAACCGATACGATATCAAATGAAGGTTGTTGCCTTTTTTCTCCTTCGGTTTTTTTGCTCATCAAAACTTTGGCCTATAACTTTGCTTTTAGCGTTCGTTTTCATGAGCTGCTCGATGAGAAGATGAGATTGAAAAGCAAAAAGGGGAAAATAAAAGAGAGAAGGAACAGATAGAGTGGCACAAAAAACAGCATGTCTTTTCTACGTCACTGCCAAAAATATTTCCCGTCGCTGTCATGCTTGCTTTGTTTCTCTTCTCTCATGATCCGATAAAGCGATTCAACAATTCAACCAATCCAATGTACACATGTACTATTTACTATATGTAGAGTAAAAGCAGAATAGGTGTACATAGCTTCTTTTGATATGCTGATATACTAACATGTACAGCCTCATAAAACTATAACAGAACTCAGTCAGTCAGTCGGAAGATCGCCATCAATGCTTGAGTATATGTAAAAACTGATTTCATGATGGAAGAATCCCTCTAGTTTTAGATCTAATTAATGTAAATTAATGATTAATGGTAATGACAACCTGATAAATACATGATGTATAGTCAAAATATAGGTCAATCAATGAAATATTATACATTTACAATTTAAGAGAATTATTGTGTGTTCGAAATTATGAAATGTATGCTTTTTGTGTTCCAGGTTATCGAGCAGTTAATTTAGTGATATGGATCACATTCGTGATCTATTTTGCAATCGAAACATTCTTAGGTTCGCATCTTCTCTCAGCTGTCAATCGTGTAAGGAACGAAACACTAAACTCATTTTAAATAGCATAAGTGTAAAATTTAATCTCTAAAGATCTCGTTCTTAACCATTGTCCGTTTCATTGTCTCACTTATAGAGTGATAGTGCAACAGAATTCCGTCACTGGGTGAAAATCCGTGTGGTCGTCCTCCTATTTATCGCACCAATTGTCTGCCTTCATGCGTACATTCACTATGGCGTGCTTGAGATTTTTGTCATCTGCGTTGTGGCCATCTACCAAATCTACTACGTCTGGGTCGTCCAATACTACGCTTATGAGCTTGACATCGAGCTGGAATCCGATTCCACCGGAATCGGGGATGGCACTGCTGGCACAGTCTCTGGCAGTAAGGCATGCTGATGATAAAAATGACACAAAAAATCATTCATTCACAATAATTAACTACCATAATGATTCCCACCATCGTTTCCTCAATACTTTCCCATTCCTATCACCATTACTGTCCTCCTTAATCTTTTTTCTACTAATTTGTCTCTCTTTGCCCCTTTTCCTCCTCTCACCCGCATTTTGTGTAACTTCTCGTCATTATTATCATAGTTTTGAGTTTTGTAGTGAATCCAATGTCCGTCTTACGAGCATGTTGATGATGGTGATGATGACGATGAGCCGTCCACTTCCTGTTCCTCCTCCATTACCGGATATCTTTAAACAACTTCCAATAAAATTTCTTCTATCTTCTTTTATTATTACCCATCCTTCTCTTCTTCTACCGATACCGAAACCAATACAACTACTTCAACTTCTCCTACTATTTCTACTACTGACCATGCTAGGGAGCAATTACTACTTCCAATACTGTAAGATGATTTACAATAACAATTATAATTACCCTAAAGAATATAATGACATAACTCCATCACCATCACCTATCCTTCTCATTTCACGATTCTTTTATTATGCTCACCATTACCCTCCACCACTGCCATCGTAAAACATAACCGATGAGATACTATATTATATTCGAAAAAACATTACTCCAATGTACTTTGAAGACAATTTATTAACAAACACGGTCTATATAAAACTGCAATTACTATTAATACATATAAACTAGTAATTTTTATAAATCGAATGAAAAGGTTGATTGAACATGTATACATATAGAATGCGCGGCAAGCCTTATTAAAAAAGTGCTCCTTGATTAAACTTTTGAATTGAATTCTCTCTGAAATGTATGAAGTTAACTTCGATTAAACTGAAAAATTTGAAGATACCTGACAAGAATAAATGTCTAGAAATTAGATTGGCCTTTGAAATGATTTCGTTTGGTCATCCACTGATCCACTCTTGGAGAATGCTCACGTTTGTTTACACATACAAACAGTTATAATACAAATTATTTAAATGATATAAATAATTTTAACTTTAATCTATAAACACCAATTAAATTTAATAAACAAAGAAAAGGAATATAATATATAATTACATAGATTTTCTGTCCTCAAGAAAGTGATAAAAATTTATTTTAAAAAACGTGTAAATTACATATTACCACAATACTATTTATGCATGGTATTACCATATAAGAAATGAAGTAAATAAACTATATGGAATAGTAAATTAGAATTACTTTGTAAATACATGAATTTGTCTATTGAAACTACATTTTTAATTTTTAGACAGCTCAGCTACCTAAATACCTTACGTAATAATGTAATGCGTAATAAATATATGCAACTTGCCATATATAAGATATGTTCATGTACATACCAATACCAATAGAGTTCTAATAATTCAGACATAAAATAGACATTTCCGGTCAACAATAAGTAATTCAATTTATTCATGACCCATATAATTTAGTGGAATAACCCACCTAGATAGCAATAATAATCATTTTTGCTATGTAAAATAAAACAAATGCCTAATTACTTAACTAAATAGCTTATAACTATTATCCTGATCAACAAGCACAAAAAGATCCAAACCCCATAATATGGAATTACCTTTATTCAATTATGATGAAACGAAATACATATCAGAAAATATATTATGTAATATATAACAATTTATTATATGAAATTATAATTTTAAGACCTGAAATATTATACCTGTATGTATAATTAAGAAAAAGCTTAATTAATAAACAATTTACTCGAAGAAAGACATTTCAGAGATGAAGAGATACACCACATGTGCATTAAACTATGAGTAGTTTGTAGAGCAAAAAATGAATGAAACATACGATAAGGGTGAAATAAAATAAAATGTTTTAAAAGAGAACAGAAAAATTTGGAAAATGTTTACTACTTTGCATTCACATTTAAAAGCTTATAACAACATTCTACGTGATTGGTCCCACATATTGTACAGTTGCATAATTTACACTGGAATTTAGGAAGATTGGGAAATTCTCAAGTGTTGTAACTTATACTACACAAAAATCTATACTTACACAAGTGACAATAGTAAATTAGCATAAAAATATCTTGAAACAAAAAACAATCATAAAGTCCATTTTATTTTCACTTATAAAAACTGGTTATTTACTTTTCAATATTTCAGGCTAGCTTTCATTGAAAAAGAAGAAATTTGAAGAAAAAGCGATTATACTTACTCTGAACACCAACGTAATATTTCCTTAAATAACCTAATTATTCAGCAGGATTAAATATAGATTTCATTACAAAAATTTATGGCGTTGGCCATTTGAAATTTGTTATGATTATTTACCTGTACAATAGCAACATTTAGAGACTTAAAGCAACTATTTTTTAAATATTGAAGATATGAACATATTAGGCCATTTATTTTAAGCCTTTCATTAGTAAGCTAAGGATAAACATTTTATTTTGTTTTTGGCTTCGGTTTCTTAACTACAGCACCTTTTGGTTTCGACTCAGACACCGGCTTGTGAACGATGTAATGTTCTTCGCTACTGAAACCACCGGCAGAAGCACCTACTCCATCCGGTTTTACGGTTGTACCACCTGGCTTAGATCCATTGTCGCCTCCCCCATCAGGTTTCGGGGTTGTACCACCTGGCTTAGATCCATTGTCGCCACCCCCATCAGGTTTTGGGGTTGTACCACCTGGCTTGGATCCATTGTCACCTCCACCAGGTTTCGGGGTTGTACCGCCTGTCTTAATTCCATCATTTCCACCAGGGCCGCCAGGCTTGGTTGCA
>JAQFYG010004143.1:0-11420 GCA_034694325.1 Entomobrya corticalis | reverse complement strand
CTTCGTAACCATTTGACATTACTTTCCTAAAGATATAGACCTACAGCCACTTTGAAACTTTAATGGGTTTTATTATTTATGATCATATTTAAAAGCTTATTTGCTTTGCATACTTAAATTCTTCTTAGAAGGCTATTGGAGTTTACCTCAGTAAAATAATTTGAACTATTTCTATTATAAGCTTATGCACATTTCATTAAATCTATTTAAATATACACATAAGATGTATTTCAAATAAATAAATTTCAAATGTTTTTAGCGTTTGTGTATGCATTAAAAATGTTTACAGCTCTCTCTAAATATATGGAAACCCTTAGTTAAAATATTTTACTTTATTGTATATATGGCTTAAAAACGCGGTTTTACCAGATGCGGAGTAAAATGACATCAATTGTCCTATTTAGCGATTGAAAATAGTAGTTCGATCCAGCATCTCTTTTTAAGGCATAAAATGATCCACAGTGTATTGCAAGTGGTTGGAGAAGTTTTAACTTTCTTTGAAATATTTTCCGATCGGTTGAATGCCAGTTTGAGATGGAAATGGATGCATTTTTATACGAACACGAACTACTTCTAATTACATTACGCAAAATACTCAAGCTTTGCCTATAAAACTTTGTAGCAAATTCATGAAAAACATAGATTAAAAATGCAGAAAACATTGCAACTGTAGGGAAAAGCCAATAAACTATGATTGGATATATCTTATAGCACCGGATGCTAACAGCGTTAAAAATTACAAAAACAAGAAATCCGTCACCCATCATCAAAGCACTTATGGAAGAATAGGGTCCCTCCAACGATAGAAAAGACACTTGAAAAACATTATACCATTCAAAGAATTTGTTATATATTTTACAGTTACTTTGAAACGCGGTTAAAGTTCTATACGATAAGGAGAAACTAAGAATTTCCAAAATAGTATTAAAAAATTCTAGTCGATAAAACACTAGTATCTCAGCAAATAACACAAAACGACAGGATTCAGCAGCACAAATAAAACTGAGAATAATTCGGATAATTAGTATAGTCATTGCTGTCCCAGAAAAACAATGGGTTTTACAAAAAAGTTGATTAAAAGTATAATAAAACGGGTCGATATTTAGAAAGATTGCAACTGGGACAAAGATGGCCGGAATTAAAGCACAGCTAATTGCAAAAGTCTCGAAAGCTAAGGCTACTTGTTTCCATGCACCAGATTTTTGTTGGAAATTTTGATTGTTTTCTGCATCTGCAAAAATTTTCAGTAATCAAATATTTAATGAATATATGTAAAGTATTATACTATATGATACACGAAAGCATCTAAATATATAAACAGAATTTTCTTACCAAGACGTAATTTCAACTTTTTTAGATAACCAAATCCAATAACAATTGTCTCTGCATCGCGAATAAAAATATATGCAGTGCCCCAGTACAGAAAACTGAGAGCTGCCAATAGAAAGGATGTAATTAAAATGAGTTGGTCGATGTCCTCAGATTTTCTATTTGAAATTACGTGTAGGCAAGAGCCAAATTCGAAAAGACCCGTTACAATGAACGTGTTAAAAATCCACACTTGAAAGAAACATGAAGGATTGGGTTTTAGAAATTTCTTATTCAATTCAAGAACTTTGGTTTTCTTGTTCCATTCTATTATGTACGGGGAAAGTTTGTTGTGCTTTTGGAAGAGAAAGTTGTAGAAATCTAGGGCTTTTTCAAGATGAGTATTTTCGACATCCATTATGGCACAGTTTATATTTAAAAATTTGTCGTAGGAGCTTATAGAAGCAATGAATTTTGTTTGATATTTAAAAGATTAACAAAGTGTGTAAAATTTATGTTCTATTAACTTGCTTCTAAACATTTTATTGAAACTTGTTTTCAAACTTTTATTATTTTCCAAAATCGAATTGATCGCATCTTTACATCTACATAAATGGAATTTTAAGTAAGGTTTAATAATATAAAACGTAATCTGAACTTATTCTGATTGTCGATATGAATGAAAATAATAATATAGACTAGACTAATATCCAAGATAGCTATTAGAGGGGATCCATTCTGATTTTGCCGTGTCTATAGAAAATGGTGAGCCATTTTACTGACTTTTCTTGAAAAACGTATTTTAAATTATAGCACAGGTACTATCGTGTAGATCCAGCTTAATTTAATATAAAAATAGTTTAATAGCTCTCTTATCACAATAAAAACATATATTTACTATCGGGGCACACTGAGAATTGTTTAAATCGCTCTTTTAGTATTTAGTTGTTTTAATATTTTACTGGGAACATTATATTAGAGAAGTATTGCCTGAATAATTCATAACCAGAATAATTTCCATGTGTACATTTTTCAGCAATCAACATTCAACATCGATTTAATTTTTTTATATTTAGTATTTAATTACTTTAATTAAAAGAACCTTGGACCATGATAACTATGGACTGTTCATTTCCTTTCAAAAATAAAAAAACGTGACAAGAAATCCAATGATGTTACACGTATATAATAATTCAATCTCCTTGAAGAAATCGATGAAATTTATTTGTTATGTGACCACTATTGTATCCTTCATCCTTAGTACTACTATAACCCATGACTTTGTGTGTGTTTTGCGCTCAAGCTCAACTGTATTTTACTCTAATATTCTTTCAATCGTTACAAATTGGTAAGGTTTTTGTAACTCTTTGTAACTCTCAAAATATTAACTTTGAGTTTTAAATCAATAAATAGTATGCCAAATAGCCTCTAGTTTCTTATCCTTTGCAAGAACCTTAGTCAATGTCTATTAGTTTGAAACAGATATGTACATATTTTTTAGTGTAATACAGTTGTGTAACAATTGCGTATTTAAATCTGCAGTAATTTTTGCGTTAAAAAATGATTATCCGAAGCCAGTCGAGAGATAAGTGTATGCACTATGCACGTTTTAGATTACATTATTGCATGTAAAAGTACATTTACGAGAGCGGCTTTGTCCCAATTTTCCAATTCTAACCTCAGCTCAGAAAGAGCCAACTTTTGTCAACTCAGCTGTCAGAAAGTGGCTTGTTTTTGTTTACATTTCAAGTTCAAACGAATATTCACATGTTTTTTGTTATTGTTGTTGACAACGTAAGTGTGAGCGTGTGTATGATATGATTGTTTCATTTTTTTTAAATATTTAAATATTTTTTAAAAATTTAATTGTATTTAAATAGGTCACTATCTTAAAAAATCTTTAATTTTCAATGTTTATCAGACCAAAATAATTGGTTTTAATATTGTTGTGCATTCGGAGCATTGGTGACTTGGCGAGGAATCTACTGGCTGGACTACGAGGTTAATTAACTCCAGAACAGTTATTTTTGCTGAGCCCAAGTTGTTAGCTTTAAATTAGGATTAGGAATGGCCAGTGGCGGTAGTGCGCGTGATAACAGTGGCAGTAGTTCCATCTCCGACTTTCCGGTTTCAGGGATGACTTTAAAGAATTTATCTTTATCTACAGAAATTGGTATTGATAAATGCATTATGCATAATAATGATGAATTAATAATAATTTTGCTGTTGTAATTTAATTGCTAAAACATCTTTGATTTGTGACATAAATGTAAACAACTATTTCTTCTTCTAGATTATTGCATTAGGACGATAAACTTTTTGATTTCAACTCTTAAGCTACAGATGCCACAACTGCGGAATTTGGAACAATTAACAATGGATGTTTTGATTCAAATATATTGTGCTTTAATGGGAATCAGCTTTTCAACAGGTAATAATTAATATTAAAGTACTATATGAAAACACAAGTACATAACTTCTTATTTGATCAGATTGAAGGAGGAAAATAAATGATTCCTGCGAATGGGACCAAAAGCCTTAAATATATCATGATAATATTTATAATGAAATGAGTATTGCCTTTTTAACAGAGTTTATTCCTTCTGCTCATCCCAGGGAGGATGTGGAGCGCATGATTCTTTCTTTAAAGGATAAATTTGGATCCGATCAATTTGGAGCTTTGGAGGCAAAGAAAATTGCGAATAAGAACCCTACTCAAATACGATTTCTGCTGGAAAACTTTCACCTAATTCTGAACCACCAGTTAGACAGAGCTCGCAAAGCTAGTAAATCAAAGAGTAGCAATGTGGTAACCAGTAGATCTGGAAATCATTTGTCCGTATGGACACCTTCATCAAGCAACATCAAACAGGATAGGTAAGTAGCTGGAAACTTGTCAAAAGGTTAAAGATTTAATTTATAATTTACAACTGACTTTGAACCAGTTTTTTAATTAAATTACTTTCCCAGTTTTTATGTGCTACCACATCAGCTTGATGTAGGAGAAAGTTTCGATACAAACTCGACAAACCCTGATATTACCGATGGAGATGAAAATGAAACGGATGACTCATTCCAAACTGTGGAAAATGTTGTTGTTAACGTCTACGAGGAATCTACCTCTGATGAATCTACAAGGGATCCATTATTTACAAGTGGAGTTAATCCTGATGTATCGCGCAAAGTTACTCGGTCACAAAATATTAGGGAACAAGTAAGGAAAAATGTGTTTCGTTTTTTATTTTTTTTGCATAGCAATTGCATTCTAAAATTGGTTATATACAGCATGGAAATGTAGTTCCACATTTATGTTTCCTTGCGACAGCTACCTCTGACGTCGTCACCTATCATCGAGGACAAGGAGAGGTTATCCAGAAATCATCAAAGTCCGAATATTTCATCTATTAGGCCCAGTCGAAGCGCATTAAGTAATTTACAGCAAACAACAGACAGTAAAAGTATGAAGCGTAGTATACCACAACGACGCAGTCAATCACTACAAAGTGATAGGGCTCGTGCAACTAAGGATCTCAAGAGTCAACCAACGATGAAAAAGGATATTGTTAATGTGCTAGCCAAAAACGACAAGTTTGGCAAGAGTCCCTTTTCATCTTCCAATCTAAATAAAGGACGAAAACAAGAGCAAAGAAAACAGCCTGAAATTAATCAAACCCAATATCTTTCAGAAAGCGAGTCTTCACAATCAGATGAAATGTTAGCAAAAGTTCGCGATATGCATGCAAACATTCGCAGTCAAATATCTGAATCACTCATTAATATGGATAAGGACATATCTAAACTGAAAAGGAAACCTTCAAAGCCAAAAGTTAGTCAAGCCGCTGTATGTTCCCGTAAACCGCTTCCAAACTTGCGCTGGTTGATGCCAGTAGAAGCTAGATTTCCTGAATATAGAAAAGGTGTCATAATACCGAAATGTACATCATGGAGAACAAATTTAAAGAATAAAACAACAAAACCTTGCCCTTCTGCTTTCAAATCTGAGGGTTTTCGTGGTAATTCTGAAACATACTCCACCCTTGCACAAAGAGGAAGTAATGTTGATCGAGAGCTGGATGAATTGCAAGAGTTAATTTCTCTGACCGAATAATGTTTTAACGATTTTTATTTGTATATGCCAGTTTGTGGTGCACGGGGTATTTGTTTAAAAATCAAAGAATGCTTAATGGCTCAATTATAAAATATGTACCTAATCATTAAATCGTGCTAAATAATTTTTGATAATTTTACTATTGAAGGATGTAATCATAATTCATTATGTCATTACAAATGTCTGGCATTCTAAATGTTGTTAATAAAATAAAATGAAAAATCACACAACTTGCAATTTCATATGAAAGGACAACACTTCATTGGCATTAAAATGGTAAATTCCATGTTAAACTTTTAAGTATTAAGAACATTGTAGTGAATCAGGTGAATCCATAGTGATGGAATTTAAGCCGGCAATTGGTTTCGCGAAAATCTGCAAACATAAACAACTCGAGTCTGGATGATAAGTTTGATCGCTTGTTAAATTTCGAATAAAATTTTTAAGGTGGAGTCGAAAATTAAAAAAAAAAGAAAACGGGGTATTGTGAATTGCAATTCACAATACCCCGTTGTCAGTACTGTGTTGTGGAGTAACATAAAATCCCTATTATCTGTCATCGTTTTCGTATTATTACTGAAACAAAATTATACTGAAACGTATACTTACAGATGAAAATTCGTTGGTATTTCATGAAACAGCTCCATGCATGTGTACAAATGTTTCATTTGCGAGATTTGACAAATATTTTTATTTATTTAATTTGATCGTTTTAACATAAATAAAGCTTTGTTAACATTATGGTCTGCATATTTCACTTTTGTACATTACATTTTGATTATTTGGTTGTCCTAAAAACGGCTTTAAAACTTTTTATCATTTTAGCTGGATCATTTCTTTTTCAACCAGTCGTGGCATCAGAATCTTCAAATTTTAGCTTTAGTTTTCAATACCTAATTATATATATTTTGTTGGAATATTTTATTTTAATTTTCAATTTTTGTTTGTATGAGATATGTAAGTTTTTGCAGTGAATTCAATTTTCAGTTTGAATGCCAAGTATATATTTGATATTTTACGGACAAAAATTTAGTTTGGTGTTTACAATAAAAATTGCAATAAAGTAGTTGGCAGAAAACTTAAATCAACTTATTTTATCTTGTTTTTATTAACATTAATGACATTTTAGTTCTAATTATACATAGTCAAAGTATCGATACACTTTTGTCGTTAATTTTAGAACATTTGACATTTTTATTTTTACTTTTTAAACACTCGTTAAGCCCTTGTCCAAAGTTCTTTATTTTTCAATTTTGAAACCGCTAATAAAATATTAATACAGTTATAAATATAATTTTAGCTATTTACATTTTATATATGTGTAAAATAAAGTTTTAATTTTCGTATACATAAATTTTTGTATCGTTTTAAATTCAAGTTTATTTTTGCACTAGTTGTTTATTGCTTTGAGGGAGTACATATCTCCAGGTTATTGCCTTGGAAACCGTTGAATCGTCCATGAAAAACTAATATTATGAGTCATGATTATTCCAAATTTGAAGCAGCCTAAGTTCAGCAAATTATATGTTACTCTCAATATATAATTTAGATTCGATGATCATAATGAACATATGTAATATTTGTTAAAAATATATAACTATAGGCTGGGCACAGTATTCAGAACCACAGTTCAGAGGTTTATATGATCATACAATTGAATAATTTTCACCTTGAAAATTCAATACTGACCAGCAATATTCACAAGTGGTCTTGACTCCGAATGATGCATATGAATGAAGGAAGGAAGGAAGGAAGGAAGGAAGGAATATGAAGGAAGCACTTAAAGAAGTTTTCAAAGCGAGACTTGTACTATGCCTTGTAAATCAACACTGCGAAGAATCAGAAAATCCATTCACCATTGAATGGCAAACGACAGCAAAGAAGGTACGCTTATGTGATGAAAAAGTCCTAGACGCGTTCAGCGCATTTGAAGTCGTACTCATGTTATGTGTGTATGAATGGGTAGCAGGTAGTAGGGATAAAAATCATACAATGTACGGCGTTGAAAAAATGGCAACTTGCAAGCGTCAACCAAGATACTAGTTTGCCGGTACGCTTCAACGTGACTGGGTCAAGCTCATGATTCTTGATCAGTGAATAAGACAGTTTTAAACATTTTCAATGGATTTGACAATCATTTTAATTTTACAAACATTTAATTTTAAAATGTGAAAAGTGATTGCAGGTACCTTGTAGGTACCATACCAGATTTTCTGGAAATGGCGTTTCTGTTATAAAAAAGTTTTCTCGTTTTTATTTATCCGTTTTCCGGAATGGGACAATTTGTTTTTAACGTGCGTGTGTGTACGATTTTAGTGCGCATTTCTGGAATTTTGTGTTGATCAAAGATCTGTGAAAAACTGTTGAACTAAAAGGTAGTATTGAGAAAATATAGTGCTCATTCATATTCCTTTTAAAAAGATTTCCAAAAACGATATATTGAGAATCGAATCTAGGTAAAATTCTTTTATTAATTTTTACATGGTTTTACATATAATCATTAACCTAAATTGGCTGAAAATGTTCAGCTCAAATGTTTTATTTGGAGAAGATATTCTAGAATTCTTGTTGTTGTTACTTTCTCTATAACTCATTTTCGAAGAACTCGTATGATATCTGTTTTAAAACCCCATTCAGCGCTATACAACTATATTTCGTAGAAAATTGTAACAGTTTTAACACTGGTACCCATTATACTTATGATTAGTCTTACATGACAATAAATTATTTTGTCTTTTTACTAGTTTTACCGGTCTTGTGACATGTGCCAGCCAACTTTTCATTTTTATTTCCATTTTCCTCAGTTCACAAGATATCAGTAGAAACTGTAACAATGACAGTAACAAGCAGCGTGGCTTGACGCATCTATGCCAGGGTGCTTTGTTAATGGCTTGTTGTTTGTATGATTTGTTTTCTTTTCTAAAGAGATGCAACCATTTCTACTGTCGATAAATTCAAAATTGGTCCGGTTGCGCACATTTGTCAAGTTTTATCGTTATTTTAGTCCACATCAAAACACCTACACACACTCCATGTTTGTAAGCCACTACACTTTTATAATCCATCTTACACGCGAAACCACTTCCTTACATTGCAATATTTACTCAAAAAATTGGCAGGGGATAAGACTTATTACCTGATGCATTAATAAAGAAAGCTTTATGGTAAAATTTGTGAATCGGTTTTAATCATTTATGAATAAGTTTATAATTTACAGTTGATAGTTTTTTGAGTTTTTACAAATGACTTTGGTGTCATTATTATCGGATAGCAGGTTTCATTGACATTTTTGGCCCAGTTTTCTTTAGCTTGTAATGTAAAGAAGCGATTGTATAGATTTGAATTATTGTCCGACCTTATGTACTGCAAAAAAACTCATACAAATTTTACATGCAAGTCAATTGTTTACTGTTTTGATGTGCGAGTAAAAGGTACCTTTTGGCTTACTTATAAAAATGTGGATTATTAGACAACCGGTTATGTCTTCACCTTCGAATTGCAACTTTGTTGGTAGTTATCTCATGAATTGCAAATGCAGTTTTTCTCGGCTAAATTAAAACTGACATGCCGATTCAAATTATCATTTCGAAAATGCGTATGCAATAAATCTTTTATGAATTATGGCTAATAGATTTTAAGCCAACAACAACAATAATAATACCAGATGCGCACAATAAGACTTTTTGAAAATATTCTGGGAAAATTACAGAAAAGCATATTAAAACCCTTCAATACAGAGGGTTGGGGTTTCTGGTTTATTTGGGAACATAATAGTAATATGATCATCGTCTTGATTTTTGTTTTGAATTCGAAATTAATTTTGACATATTCACTGACTAATTCCAATTGATAATGAATACATATAAATCATCTGTAATTTTTAAGTGAAGAAAAAAAAGCAGTGTACTCACAGAAATCTTTGTTCTTTCTGACCAATGCAATTACCTAGCTACTTGGGTTTAAATTAGAGAAATCCAGATTTCCTGTTGAACAGAGAATCTCAGTATTAAAAAAACAAAAATCGCACATAATGAAAGAAAATGTGGAATATTTTCATCTACCAAGTCAATGCAATTTTTATCTTAAAGGCTATATAATATCGTCATGATGACACATGGTCAATTGGTCAAGCATTTTGACATTGGAAGAATAAATTAAAACAATGCTGAAAGGAAATTTTTCGACAAAGGCATTTCAACGCATCTCTGTCTGGAAACGGTGTCAAAAATGTATGCCATATAAGCCAGTTGTGGCGGAAGGTGGTTCACGTAGGCAGGGTGCAGTGCAGTTTGCATTAATCTCTCTTTATCTGATAGTAAAGGGTGTGATAAACAGAAATTGCAAAAGCTTGTTTAGTTGTTTAGGCTTATGCTCGCTCCGTTTGACTGACAGTGGTACGCTAAATAAATAAAGAGAAAAAAATAAGGAAAGGCTGAATTGCTTCAGGGGAAAAGATGAGCTTTGTTTTATTCTTGAGTGGAAATTTGCACTACGCATTATACCGTAGTGCAGAGATGCCGTAAGGACAATAATAATAATGTTGAATGTTTATGCAGACTTTACTACTGCGAGTGTGAATTTGAATGCAAGTTGTGAAACATCGAATAGAAAATGTAACTGGTTTTGGTTTAATATTCCGAATTTGATATTGACTCATTATTACTATATTCAACTGCTTCATATAGCTGCATGGTTGGTCATCGTAGCTCTTTAAATGCAAAGAAAGATTTACCAGCAGTTTGAAAGGCAATTCGCACAATATTCAGATTTTACTGAAGTGCGAGATGCCGTAAGATTTGACAATGACTGAATTGAATGAAAAACCGGGCCAAACTCTATTGCTTACATATGTCAGTACTTATAATAATAATTGTTTTAAACTTGGAAAAACTCGTTACATGTTTTCATTAAGTGTAACTAATTCAATTCTATAAAAATAATTGATAGTTCACGTAAGTCAACTTGATTCCAGTGGATAGTATCCGTAGAACATTTTAAGCCTAATAATCCACAATTCGCATTGTAAAGATTTTCATTAATTCATTGGATATTGAATTTGTATATAAAAAGTCATATAAATAAATATAAACTATATTTTTAAAATCAGCAAGCAAAGTTCAAATATGCAAATGAATGCTTGGAAATGGGTAAAAATATGAAGCAAACATTTGAATGGATTGAAAATGATGTTTGCAATTAAAGTAGCAAAAATTGCAGAAGCTGTTGATGTTGAAAATAAAAATATTCGATATTAAGTTTGGCTAATAATTAGTGTCATGTTTTTGCTATGACTACAGGAAAACGTAATTTTAATTATTTTCAAACAAGCAATTATCACATTTTTAAACCGTAATAAATAATGCGACAAAAGAGCATTATAAAAGCTAGGTGCAGAATATCCCTCATTAAGAAAGATTATATAAGCAAAAAAGAGGATCACTTCCTGGTTATATAATTCTTCTTTTGAATCCATTTTTGTAAGGAACTGAAAATTCATGGAATTTGTCAATTTTAATAGCATTCATTTTTATGAATAAGCTTATAAGGTAAAAAGTTCTCTGCCGATTAAACTACATTGCTTACACTCTCTTAGTGTAGGCTTTGAAAATTGTTTTAAAAAATTATTCATAAATTGAATTTTGTAGAAGCAGATAGGAATGTAAATATAAGCCATTCTGCAAAAAAGGAAATGCATAAAAATGCTTCATTCAAGTTTGAAGATTACTCATTAAACAAACATAAAAATGTTAATAGACAACACGTGTATTTGTCTTTCTTGACGGATTTGTATATTTTTCAATGAACGAAAATTGGGCTTCTGACGTCTTCATTGACTGAACCAATGGTGAACTATTAAAAATGAGTGAGTACATGCTAGATGGCTATATTCTTTACACACACGTAATCTATCACTATCATACCAGCAGATTATTAAGTGCCAGGTACTGGTACTTTATAATAATACATGGTGGGAGCAAAAATGTCTGTCTGTCCGTCTGTCCGT
>JAQFYG010004142.1:0-11422 GCA_034694325.1 Entomobrya corticalis | reverse complement strand
CGAAGAATGCATCAAGCATAGAGTAAACAAGGAGAGATCAAATCAAACAAAGCCAATTAGTAGAGTAGAAGTAGAAACTAAATTGGTGCAATACGTACATGTAATTTTCTGCCAGAATAAATGTTAGCGTAATACTCCTACAACATAATATTGATGACACAACTTTAAACTCCAATAATATTATAAATATATCATTCAGCTAACAAATGATACAATCAAGATTAATTACACAAAAAAAATAAAAATTATACTGCGGTTCATAACTACATCTCCTTTTTCCCCACTCCATAACAAATTTTGCAGACAAAAACTCATAAATATTTTATCCAGCGAGCTAAAAATTAGAACTTGAGGGTTTTTGATGACGGGAAATTCAATAAAAATAGCTACATGACACCATGACCTCACTTCCCCCCAACGTTTATGATTGATCTCGGATCATAGGTTCATATGTTTACATATTTATTTTAAAGACTTTATTCGTGACGTTTGCGATAGATGCAAGCAGAAAGATTAATGAATAACAATGGTGACACTAGAAAGTATTCTTTTCGTTAACATATATTTAGTGTTTTTTCGGAAAAGAGCAGCCGAACGATTTTCCACGAAACTTATTCCTTTTTTTAATAAAATCTATTAAGTCAAGCTGCTTTTGATGTCAAAGGCTCTTGCTCAAAGACTCAAGGTGTTTATAATACAAGTGATTACATATATTGCCCACACAGATGTATTTTGAAAAATAATAATATTTTGTTTGACTTTTTATGCTGATCTCTTAAATAGTGAGCTGATTCGTACAAACGATTCGTTGGCTTTGACTAAATAAACAAACCAGGTTTTTATTGTGCATTTGTAAACCCGGAGGTCTTTGAAGTATGTATTTGGTCTGGTCGATCTTTTATGATGACTTGATGATTAATGCAATAAAAGGTTGACCGATACTGCGAAAATGTATTTGTTTTGTTATGATTTCGTATAGATCTGACGTCAAAAACAGAAAATCATCTCTCTAATACTTATTTTACAAATCAAAATGAAGTTAGCTTTCAGATTTGATGCTGTGTCAGGCGTTGGGTCTTCAAAAGCCAAACCTAAACCGTAAAAAATGCAGATTGATAGAAAATATACATTCAAAAAATTGGTCACGATTGTCGGTGTTGAGTGAATTTTATGTTTCTCGTAATAAGCTCACAAGTCACTAATGAGCCATTATGAAGGCGATATACGCAGAATTTGCTGAATAGTTTGACTGGTACGTATAAAAGAAAAACATTTCTACGTTTTCACGTCATCATTATAAAAATAAACATATAACAGCTTATTATTTCCTTTTTAACACTTTGGCTTGCTGTATATGATCCATGAAGTTGTAGCAGGTAACTAATTATCTTGAAGATAATGCGCCTGTTTAACCCTAATTATGCTTTAGGATTAATGAAAAATAACTAAAGAGACAGCTGTAAATGGTAGTTGGTTTATAATTTATTTATTTAACTAACTAACACAGCGCAATTTAGTTTGTACAATATTTTATTTAATTTTGAATTGTAATTAGCAAGTACACTACTAGGGAATCTGAAGGAGCCCTGCACTTGTACATGCTTATTATTCTGATCTTAAAGACATATCAAAATCCAAATGCCAACCGATAAATTTTATCTATGTATTTGTATACTCAGAAAATGCAACTGCATTTATTAGCGTTATCAAAATGAAGCAATTTTTATATCACATATATTTGAGTTTTTACGGTATATAATATTGTAGATTTAAAATCAATTTTAATCACACAGACACCGTTTCGTCAAATATTAAGCTATTTTTGAATTGCCAATTTCAAAGCGAATTATAAGCGATGTAGACATTTCTTCCCACAGTGCCATCATAAATTCATGGAACGAACGATAACAGAAAACTCCTACTAAAAATCTCGGTCTCTGATTCCATAACGATTATGATCGCCAATAATAAAAGGGGATTTTGCCAATGAAAAATTGCATTTTTGCACTCGATCAGCAATTCACCTGACAAGCCGTGATAATCAATTGATTTTTTTTGTTTGTCATCACGTCAGCCTCCAAGTTTACGGCACTCACAAAAAATCAGCCGATTATCGTTTTCAGGTCATATCGGTTACCTGACTACTCGATAAATAAAGGCTTAATGGCTTCTTATGGCAAAAATCAATATAATTTAGCAACTTTCAGTAGATAGTTTGGTTTGGAAGTGTTGAAAGGGAAGGATTTAAAAATAATTGATGATGATCATGCCAACAATTACTATATAATGTCGTTGTTAATACTGCAAAAATTGAAGTAATTATATGGTGGGGATATATATTTCTTATCGTCTTTATAAAAAAATTGCTGTCAATCCACAGAGTTAGACATGCTGTCATCAGGTGACAGGCGTCAAGTTCTCCTGACAGGTTCATAATAGCATAGATGGGCGTTTTGTGTGCGATTATGATGTAATCCATGTGATAAGTTGAAGGTTGAAGCATATTGAGTATAAACCAAATACATGAACACATTTTAATGTGGATACGGAAGGGACCCACAAAAAAGGAAAATTATTTTGTGATTTCACGAGAATGGGGTTAGATCAAGATCACATGAGGAGGATTAGGAAAAAGGAGAAAGTTGGAATTGACAGCTCTAAACATGAGGATAAGAGTGTGATGTGGTGAGGATGAAAAAGATCAAAGGCGGAAAAAATCCTAGAGGGAAAAAAAAGAAGGAATTGTTTTGTAGATGTATGCGCAATTTGAGGAAAACTTGGAAGAGCCGATAGCTGATAGTAGCAGCATGAAATTTTGTAGGGAATTCATTGTTTGTGGTGCTTGGTGCTTAAGGATACTGAAACAACATATAAATGGCTCCAATAAATATATGTAGAATTATAACGCCACGAATAATAAATTAAGAATTTTGGAACTAACTTCGACAAGCAAAATGTTGCAAAGCCGACAGTCGAGGAAACGTAAACTAGAAACTATCAGCAACAGAGTACAGAATGCATTACTAACTAAATTATTAGTAAAATTGTTTTACCTCATTTCTCATAACAATCCAAAATCCAATGCATATACATAAAATAAAATACAAACTTTGTTCCTTTTTCCTTTTTCGTCTTAATATCATTACTCCATTTATCTCCAAGAAAAACGAACATGTAGAAAGATGACAAAAAGAGATTCTTTGTGCTTCACATTCTGCCGCGGCTACTTCACTTCTGACTAACTATATCTTATTCAAAAGTCCTTCTTATTCTAATAGCAAGTAATGACTGCCTACATAGTTGATAGTGAAAGCACCACCGGAAGCTGAGGAAACAAAGGAAAACTTTACTTCTCTTATTTTTACCAAGATTCTGAGATATATATGCAACATTGTCTTGCTTCCAGTTTTATCGGGTCACATTATAAACTTATTCTATTACTCTCTACTATGTTACCGAACGTCATATTCTTCAAAACACTTGTTGCATGAAAGTTTCTGTTCAACAAGTTCAATGTATAGTCACCTTCATAATTCTTCAAAATGTAAACCAAACAAGCGTTTTTCCACAATAGTTGTGATTTGTATGGAATTTTTATTTTGTGTAAACAATAGCATTGTTTTTATTTCTGAAAACCGGCCTAGAAACGACAAAACCGTTTTTGGTCTTTCTGAACCTCATCATCACATTAAACTCTCTTCTTTAGCTTCTGCATTTGAAGCAGACAGAGCTTTCACTTTCTCCGATTTTCCCAATCCTTCTTCCATTTAGCTGATCTAACATATTAACAGAAAAATCATTTTGGCTGACTTGGCTGGCTGGTAAACAAAAACATCAATTTACAATTAATTATATGCTATTTTTTTGACATGTCTGGGGAAAACATGATAAAGGGACAAAAACTGGTCGGTAGCGAATTCCTATAATAATTGGTCATTCAACCTATTCAGAGGAAGTGTTTTCTGTGATTATTTATTCCAAGAATTTTCATAATCCAGGTACTTTCTCAAGGAATTTTTCTTTGCGTACAACTCGTCTTTAATTTCAAATCGTACAATTTTACCTGCAAATAACTTCATATTTGGTAATAAACCAAACTATTTAGGAAAGTTTCCGTAGATCTCAAAGTCTTTTTGTTGTTCCAAAGCTCCAGCGTATACTCAACGACCTCTCTAGAGAGACATTATTTAGCATACACTTCTGAGGAATAAGCTTTTTTATAAAGGAAAGATTCATTTATTAATATTACTTTTGTGGGACGTAAAATATATCCAGAACAGATAGAGTTCCAGAACAACAACATGCTATTACTAACTTAGAACGCAACAGTGCATGGCGTTAGAACACACATACGTTTTTCAGCTCATTCTTTTAAAATAACCAATGACAATGATAAAAAACGACAAAAAATGACAAAAATACCTGCTATTTTTTGGCGAGTAAAGAAGAACGACAGAACGTTTTACCGAAAATATTAAATTTTACGTTGACCGAAAAAGGGAAAATAACAATTTGTTTAAAAAAATTAATTTTGTGCTTTACAATTGTCAAAATAACATGTAAAAATTCTGTCAACAGAACATACATAAAAAGGCCAAAAGTACTGATGATTATTGACTTTAAAAACTGAAGTAACAATATTTAAATTTAAAAACAAATACGCATCGTTACCCATTTTTGTCTATATATTGGATATAGAATATGTCGGTTTGCTGCAATGTACACTCGCCAGTTTTACAATTACTTAGACTACAAACAGATTAAATATTTAATGGGATGATGGATAAATTAGTTAAAACTGGATAATATTTCCTTTCATATGATTATGAATGCGGTGACCGATATTTTTATTTTTGTACTACATCGCGGAAAACATCGATGTAAAAGCGGTTTAGAAACCACTATTTTCCATTTAGTTGCTTTCTATTTGAGCTTACCAGTTTGTGAATTGTGACAATATTGAAAAAAAAAGAGTTAAGCACGTAATTCCAAATTAAATCCTGAAGACAATTAGATTTTTTAATCACATTTACACTGATTTGTTATTAGAGATTTAGAAACAGTGGTGGAGATGAAAAATAATATGCTTCTGGTCTTTTGAATAATATCGCCCAAATGAAATTTTAAAATAATTTTGATAATTTTAATAGTTTAATCATCACAAACATCTAAAAAGTCAACAAAGAAACGCACTACTATTGTGTTTTAAAAGTGTATAAAATATTACGCATTATCGAGCAGATGATTGATCAGCAATGGACTCAGATTGCATATTATTCAAAAACTAAATATTCAACTTCACAATTTATTGAAAACAGCGTCTTCCAGCGCGTACACTGGAACCTGCAGAAATAATAATTTCATTTTGTATTTTCATTCATAGTTTATTACATGCTTTAGAATTTTTTTCTTTGAGAAATCACTTCAAATCAATGACATAGTGCAGTCAAGTGGAAACTAATCGATACGATATTGACGAAGAGATTAAACCACAAAAATGCTAATTAAAATGAAAAATATATAAGATAACTTATTGGTGACTACGGATGGTAAAATGTGTTTTTTGCCATTCCAATCTTTTTCAGTCATTTAAATAAAACTGCGAATTTTTGAAGCTTTTTGAAACAGAAATTGTGAACTGTTTAGAATGTAATAAACGGTTTTCTGTAAGAAATTTTTGTGATATTCTCTATTTTTATCTATGAAGAAGCGTGTGTTTCTTGAACAGTGTTGTACTATACTGTCGCATCATCTGTTCAACCAAACAAAGCCAGCAATAATACACCAGTCATCGTCACATCAACATTATCTGCAAGTTATCCTCCATCAACTCCTGCAAGTCTGTCTACTCTTCACATTACCATTGAAGAGATCCAAGAGTAGTGAACCAATCTAGAGGACCTCAGAAGGCATCAACGGCGAATTATAAGCCTCGTTATTGTAGCCAATCACTGTGTGACAGCAAATTGGCTTCGCTTGGGAAAAATTGGGAGAGACATTTTTGTGTGTAAAAAAGAATAGGAGAAGTCGTGTGTTGAGCCAGTCTCCCAAAAGAAGTCAGTAGCTACGGTCAGTTGGGGACCAGACGGTGTATACACCGCCCGAGACGGTGCACACACCGCCGTAAAAAGGCGGTGCAAACACCGCCGTGGACGGTGCGTACACCGCCTTGGGCGGTGCATACACCGCCATTTGCAAAAAAGGCGGTGTAGGCACCGCCGTATGTATTTTATATTTTTGAAATCGTCGAGTAACAAAAAATAGTGAGGAGTAACAAAGTTTTTATTGTCGATTAATAAAATTAATTAAAATTAGAAACTTTCTACCGTGCCAGATCGAAAGTTTACCGTTGCATTTTTGTGCAATTTTTAATTAAAGATGAAAATAAAAAATAAATTTAACAAGCTGAAGGGCGGTGTGTCCACCGCCTTTTTAATAAAAGTAATATAATACCAGTAAACGCCATGCAGGCAGATGGATTGCATCTAGATGAAGTGAAGACAGATGCTGATGCATTTGAAATTAATGTTGATGTATGAAAATGGTTTGAAAATGTTTTATATAAAACAGTTATTAGAATAAATTTAAAACAATCTAAATATTGAGCAGCAGTTTTTATAAAACACGTATATTTACTTAATTGACTTTGCAAGTGTAAACATAAGCAAACTACAGAAACTTAAACCGTATGCATAAATACTGATTAAAGTGTTGAGTTTCTGTGTCTCTCTACGAGATGATGTAGGGATACACAAGACTTAATTAATAAGTGATTAGTGTTTCGTAAAAAACCATTTTCAGGTCTTAAAGATAAAACTTTAGCTTCACACGTTACAAAATACCTGAACAAAACATAATTTATAAGGACAGCTAAAACAAATGACATAATTAGGTTGTATGTTATAATAATTATGTTCATTTGTTATAATTTTAAAATTTTAGAAAAATAAAATATTGATGAATTTTATGTTTTATTTATATTGCAAATACATGAACTGCGTCTGTTAACAATAAAAACTTAAGTCAAACATGTCAGCAAATAGGAAATACTATAGAAAGCAGAACTCACAGACACGCACTTGTGTTTATAATGGGAAATGTACCATACCTAGTGATAACAACAGCCGACAGAAAAATGTATAGCAGAGCTGGTAACTAGTTATTCAAGAAATACTTTTGTTGTGAACATACGTATTTAATGTTGAAACGAAGCAATATTTTAAGATTTAATTTGGCTAATTTCTTAAATGCAAACTTTCTACATTATAGTTGTGAATTTGACTCATACTCTTAATTATACTCATACAAAAACATCAGAAATTAAAAGTCACTCGGTAAATTTTTATTTTGATCATGTTGAGAAAAACACCAACTGGAAAATTCACAAAAAAGTGTAATATTATTGTGCATGAACAGGATGCAAAAGACACAAAATTATATGATTTGAAGCAACGCAGGTATGTTTCGCAAGCTGTGTTTGAATACATAGTCAAGGAACACTTAGTAAAAGATTACAGAGATGATCGCACATTTAATATTTGCCAACTGTGCGTCAACCGTATACAAGATCGAATTTCTGAAAGTGGGGAAAATCAGCCCAGTAAGCGTGTAAAATCGACATCAGCCGAAGTAGAAGATACCTTAGAAGGCACCACCTTAAAAGGCTCTTCTAACTACAAGGCCATACAAGGTAAATGCAAATCATATATATGCTATATATGATAAATGATAACTAATGGTCAATGGTTGTTGTATCTATTATAAGTCAAAAACTGTCATGAAATAATACTTTATTTTGCAGAAGCGGTCGACAAGGTTTGCAACTCAATAGGAGATGGAACAATATCGCATCTACAAATTCAACAAATTTGTTGTGCAATAGGAGGCAGAATTGTTAAAGATTTTGAAACCACGCCTGCTGGAAATTCAGACAGTAGGCTAGATGACATCTATGCAACCTCTTACCAGGAATTGTGGAATATCATGCCAGACTCAACGTTGAAATGCTTAATTTCTGCCATTGCATCTAAAAGGTAAGTTTGGCGAATGTATTTCAGAATTTATTTGCTTTCATGAAAGTTTAATTCAAGTTTTATTTAATTAATTAATTAATTAATTTAATTTATTAATATTTATATATTTTAGTGTCGTGACAAACCAATACATAAAAATGGTAAAGAGTAAGGAAATGATACAATCTATTATCAGCAGTCAATTTATCAGCAACACAAGTCTTGGGGAAGCAATGTTACTGCTCCAGTTCACTCATTCTAGATACGGAATTTACTTATTAAGTCGATTTGCACCCACTGGATCTTTGACAACTCTACGACGTACTATTTCAACTCTTGACACAGAATCGAAAAAACTACCTCCCCATGATGTCGTTATCGGTAATAAAAGATTCCAAAAATGAATTCCAAATTTCAACCGACCTCAAGGGATACATAAATCTATTACAAACTGTTGATTAAAAATTATTTCAGCCTTTGACAATAACCAGGTGGTAAAACGGACATGGATGTTTAAATATCAAGGAAAACAACCAGTGTCAACCGTTACTGTCATGGTTTACTTTGACCTTGGAAGCTCTTCCAAGACTCAGTACTCCTCCGAGATTTCGACATTTTGGGAACCTAATGATGATGATAGAAAAACTATGCATGAAAAGTATCTTCAATTCAGCAACAAGTCTGCTGAAACTCATAGATGCTACCGAAAAAAGCACATTGAATCTTGCATTGTCGCGTTGTTGAATGACTGCAAAATTGTTGACGGACAGGTTGAAGACTCAGTTTCAGTCGAAAACTTCAATAACCCAAGCTTTAATGCGGCCTTTTTGTACGACCGAGTTGCATCAAGCAAAAGAAATACTCCTGTTATTGATTTGGATTGCTTAAAAGAAAACCCAAACTCGTATGTGGCAGTTTCAAAAGTTCTGGACAAAATCAATGAATATGTAGTAGAATCTGGCCGGAAATTTGTTGTCGTAACAATGGATGGTTCGCCATACACAATATGCATGAAGCTTTTACGGGAAACATATGTCTGTAATTTGTGCAAGGAAACGGTTAACGTATCAGCAAAAACAGATCATCAGCTGCAACACCCGGATCTCAATATTGCATGGACAAGAAAATACAATAAGATAGCTATACGCCCAGGTAATTATTAATTATTGAGCACGCTTGATATAAAAATGCTCAAAATCGCAATCCGTAAAAATACCCAAAGTAAATATTACATTGTTTTATTTCTAACAGGCAATGGTCACATCGAAATAACGGCAATAAGAGCAATTACAGCATTTTTTTGGAAACCGTTTGTTAAGGCTATAGCGGGAATGTTTGGCTACTCTACGCTGAATAGCTTAGAATACGCAAGAAAGGCCACTGATCATCACAAGAGTTACAATCTTCTCATGTAAGCTCATTAAATTCAATCAGTTGTGACCACTCTTTATTTAAGAATATCATGCAAGCCTTCTTAAGAGGGTGCTACAAACAATTGTCAACATTTTTACTTATATTGTTACAGGGTAATATTTGCCGCGTACTCTTACGAACTTATCTATCCATATGTTCGAGAATGTTTGCTACAGAAGAAAATCCCAGACTATGATGGATACTGCGCATGGAAGACTAAAATCTGCCTAAACAATCTCACGTACAGAGTGGCATCTGATTTCGTGTTTGATGTTCTTCATAGCCTACAGCTCTTTCGCTCCGCTATTCGCGTCTGCAACGACAATGTTGCGCTTGCGGCACGGGATAAGCTTGCTAATTTATTCTATATTTCAAATAATTATAAGTACCAAGAGATTATAGCAAACGATACATTTTACATCATGACTATTCCGGAAACAGTGAGAAGCGCTTGTTTTCTTGAGTCATCTCGACGACCAAACAGCAGGAGCGCTGAGGGGTTTGACTACCTGCTGGAAAACCAAAACCGCCTTTATAAGTCTTTTCTTCCAGCAGACACAACTCCAACATACGAGTAAGACTGCAGTAATCCATATATGTTATAGCATTCAGCTAAAAATAAAATTCTTCAACAGCTAGTATTTATTTTCTAGGAATTGGCTGCTTGTTTCCCGAACAGCAGGCGATTTAGTTCAGGTAATCAAACAAATTAATTAAGTTGAAGATTTGCCATTACATAATGACTACTGAGCATATCGTGTTGTACTAATTAACATAAACTAAGCAATTCACAAGTTTATATATTTAATAAAATTTAAGCTCCGAGAAAAGGCTGCCGCTCGGTTGGAACTTAACCTACAATCTAGTGACAGTTCAGAACGGAAGTTTGAACGGGAAATACATGAAGCCAGGAAGCATATCAGAAATTTGAATATTTTCAATCAAGCTGAATGCAAATTTGTTACTGTTGATGACGATAAAATTCAACTAGACACAAGTTCCGTTGAATTTGCGAAGATAGCAATGAGCAACCAGAAGACGTACTTTGAAGCGTTTACTAATAATAAAAGACTTTATTTACCCACACTTGGCGTAGCAGAAGTTGAAATCGATCTTAAAAATGTGGGTGAAATAGAGTTAAAATCTGTAATTGTGGGCAAAATTGCAGCTTTACGCGAGCCTTTTCACAGCTTTTTTAAGTCAAATTTGAAGAAAAAACATGGTAAAAATGAATTAATTGAATTTTACAACGCAATACAAGATCAACTGCAAAATCAAATTGCAATGGATCTTTGCGATGACGTTTCTGAATTGGAGCCGCTATTGTATGAAAATGCTGATGATTAATGTATTGAGATTTGTTTTATTGGTTTGTCTTACTGTCCTTACTCCTGTATTGTTTTCAAATCGCCATGAGAGAAGACATGTCATTTTCAATGAATATGCATTTTTAATTAATAAATTTATTTGATATACTGTAATCATTGTAATAAATAATAAATAATAATTGATATCAATTTATTAAAAACCGACAATTCTAAAAATTAACTTTGGAGCCTGCTTCAAGATTATATAAATTGAGCATACGAGAAATAGTAACTGTAATATTTATATGGTATGTACAACACAACTGTCAACTGAAATATCATGCTAGGTTAATATCTCATTGCCATCAATACACAAGCGGCTGGTTGCCTTTTTACGCCTGTATAGTCTATGGTGGGAGGATATGCACACGAATGCACGCAATTTCACCGTAACTCTCTCCATCCTCAAATCTTATTTCACTATCCTCAACTTTGCATCATTTAATTTTCCGAACTAGAAATATTATTTACTTTTTTCATCAATCAATAAACTATCAAGTTCAGTGTTGACCCAAGTGCTCATCTTTGATTTATCAAAATGTCACAGGAAAGGTAAGTATATTGGCTTTTGAACCATCAAAAATAAATAAATTATATTAATAAAATTGGTGACTACTCCCACACAAAAAA
>JAQFYG010004141.1:0-11423 GCA_034694325.1 Entomobrya corticalis | reverse complement strand
TGCTATATCCACAAATGTTTAAACTTCATTGGTCTATCAGTTAATTTTCAAGATAGCCCCTATACATTTTCAATTAACTAACTAATTTTTATTATATTTTCGAATGTATATTACAGGGTCAAAAAGTTTATTTATTTGTGGTAGCTATTAAACATAGGAATGAGTAAAATGCATTAAGATGGAAGCAAAATATTTTAATTGAATTGGGTTAAGCTATGTCTTAAAATACCTAATCGATTATACGCGATATGCAAATTTATGTGAATAATAGTAAAGAACATGTTTAACACCGGAATCATAACACAAAGGCAATGTTTCCGAACATGTTGCTCAATCCGGAGGACTAAACTACAATACCAGAAAAACCTTTGTTTTAGACCTTTCAATATTATCTCTGACTAACCATGAATTGAACTAACCTGTAGTACTTCCCAGCAAGCGTTATTTCAATATGGACCGATAACGTCAAATAAAAAAATATAAACACATTTTTGTGATGGAACATGCCACAGGAGTACCTTTTCCTGTTTTTATTTTTGATGTAATTAATATTTATTAAAAATTTACATTAGTTGATAATCAGCTTTTCTCACTTTACACATTTTGTGGTTGACGATAATTTATGACGCATTTTGCTTTACTTTATAAAAGGAAAGATCGTAATAATCACTTAAAGTTGAGGTGATTTGACTATTGTTATTAACGTATCTGATGACTTATGGAGATGCTCAATGTGCTGAAAATTTGACTTGCAATCTTTGTGAAACAACAAACTTTTTAATCTGCAAAATCTGCCAAATTAAAAAGACGATCTGCAAACTCTTTAAAAATGCGAACTAAAAATGTGCGAGCTTCGAAACAATGCGAGCTTTGTAAAAATGCGAAATTTTACATGCTAACTTTTGGTCGTGTGAAAGCGTGTCCTGCAAATCCGTGTGGTATACCCGTAAGTGCGCTGAGATTCTGGGATGGCCTATAATATGCGTACGTGTGTGTTGATCTAATGACACCTTAAAAGATCTTTATAATACCTATTCATTTAAAAATCTGTCAAATGTCAAATGAATATGCTGAAATTTAATTTTAAGCTTCATTCCACATTCGATTCTTGACTCGATAAGAAGTAAATATTTAATGGAGATATTCAACTAGTATTAAGAAGCAAGTAAAAGTAGAGTTTTGTATTTGATATTGTTATCAAGCTTTGTTATGAATAACCGTGCATATTTTCTTTAGAACAACTTACTTAAATAAAATTTGCAAAAAAATTTTTGCTACTTCAGTTTCTGTGATAATTTATTTAGTTTCTTGTTCGTTCAGAGTGCAACGGGACAGCCCAGCAGCTTCCCCAAGGCAAAATGAAGATCGACTTGATCTGGGCCAGATATATTTTCAACATCTTAATAATCTTAATCAGTAAGTTAAAAGTATATAATTTGAATAGTTTTAATTTTCTTATCAAATTACTTTTAACGCAGCTTGGTCGGGTGATTTTATATGAAAATTAGCTACATTTGGTGAAAAGTAGTAACCCTAAATGGTTTTGAATACATGCTTTTTTTAAACGGCTTTGTTATTGAATATTAGAAGCCAAATTGAAGATGACAACCGTGTCGAGGTAGATGCAGATTCAAGGGCAAAGCGAACTACAGCTCGTCGACCAAAACGTTACTATTGCCCGGTTTGTGGAAAGTTATATTCTTATCGTAAATGTCTGCAGCGTCATGAGGAGCATCAACACATGGATGTGTTGATGCTCACACGACACAACACGGCACACACACAATAATCAACTCTTTCACCAACAATTCATAAATCAGTTATCAAGGCTTTTGCAACCACTTCCTTCGTAAGTATTGAATTGCAGTTGTTTACTTATGCTACTTGATTGGAAGATTACTTATATTCAGTTAATGGTGACAATAACGTTAATTTTATGCAAAAAAAGATTGATACATAACTTGAATTTTAATGAGCGACGGTGATTTGGTGAATGAAAATCACCAGTATTTTGAAAGAATTAAAGTTTTTGAGCAGTTTTTCAATAAAGATTTTGAATACAAATGAAAAATTTGAACTTACGTTAGTTACAAAATGTTAAAACAAAAATATTTTACAAAAAACGTTGTAAAGATAAAATCAAATGGATTAAAAAAACGTTATTAAAATAAATAAACGTTAAATAAAGAATTTATTAAAATTCATTATTCTTAATAAAAATGGTCTTAAGCCATTTATGCTATGAAATCAACTTTGAAACGTCAAAATCATCATTCCTTAACTTTAAGCAATGCTTATTTCTGTTGAAATGGTCTTTAATTTTTTCGTACCATTTCGTCAACATAAAACTACCCGTGTTATGTATATTATGAGTTTTAATTTTATTTTGTTTAGAATTTTTCAAACAATTCCTTCATTCAAAATTATAGGATCCGTAAAAAGCGATAAATGTAACTTTATCACCAATGTACATTGTGTGATTAATTACGACAGTTCTTTGATTAAAGAGTGGTTTTATTACATGAAAGAAATAAATATTATCAACTTATCTGTTTTAGACAAAAATTTGATCAATGTATATAAAGCATTTCAGTATTTTTCATCCAATAAATAGTTATATTTTGACAAGATAAGGACAAAAAGTTGTATTTGCTGACAGTAAAATTTGTTGTCTAAGTATGGTGGACAAGAATGTAACCAGTGGTCACCATAAGTAAAAAGTGGTTTTAATATTTTTTTCATATTTCCCTATTTATGCTCAAACTAGAAAGTTTTTTTAGTTTCTACGTGTTAAATCCACCTCGTATTCTAGCCAGTATTTCAATTTCAAAAACAATTCACCCACGTACTTTATGTTTTCATATTTGACAAGTACTTGTTTTGTAAGCAGTAGAAAATTAAAGAGTTAAAATTTAATCATTATTAGTAGTTTATAAAAATCAGGATAATTTTTTCATTGATACTTTACTCACTTTTGAGACAAAAAAGAGAGCAACAATTAAATAAAAAGATCATTTTGCACACCAATATTTAAAAATTGTCAATGTCAGTAGAAACGTGCGTTGCGTAATTTACTCATAAATTGATTCAAAATAAGTTCAAGTTTGATAAAGTCCATCGACCTGTTTACAAGAAGGCGATTTCCTCATACTGGTTATTGCTCAGTATCTTACCAAATCGGCATCGCTTTAAACTTTTTGCTAGTTTGTAAGATTTATTTGATTTCCCAATAAAACAGACAAAACACAATTCTGAAGTAAGGAGCCTTTTGTTGCTTTTTTATGTTTGCTAGGAATTAAAAAATTGTAGGTAGCATTCATGTTAGACCAAAGTATAAAACAATCTGTCTGCGATTTACCTTGCCTTGGGCGTTATTAGAGGAAAAAAAAGACAAAATATATTAAAAAACCAATGGCAAATTTTTTTTTGTCAGTGCGACATACGACTCAAAAGAACATTATTAGGTCATCTCAACAGAAAACTAAAAACAGAAAATCATTTTTGTTGTTCAAATTCTGCATTTATTTGATATACTGCTGATTTTGGAGGGACCATGAAGGTGATGGAGGTAACAAAGAGGGGGCGCAAGAGATGACGCAACCCACAAAACCCACGACATGTCATCCTAAACAAAAGAAAATGCAAATATGTTGGGTGTTCTTACAAACTTTTTTCCAGGAAATGCAACAAGTTCTTACTTTTTCCGTCTCAACAAAGAATGGAGAAATTAGAAAGAATGTGTTTGAAAGGTACTTGGTTGAATAGAGAAAACTATTAATAAAATCATGTATCTTAATCGCGTAATTTGTTAGTGAAATACTATTTAAATGGAATTTCTGTGTAAATTTTTAGATGAACTCCCTGTAGAGTTTTTGTATATAAGAACAGGTTTTGAAACATAAATAAGAAAGTCGCTGCTTTTTTGAAAGATAATTTAATGGCTTTTGGCAATGTTACTTCCTAACAAATGAAACAAATGATATTCTCTGGGTGATGCAATCTATTTCATTTTTTGCAGTTTTGTTATAATATTAGAGATGCAACAGATGAAAAGAAAGTTGTTCCATAAAGAGAGGACAAATCAACTAACGTCAAAACCGTGAGAATAGTTTTGCTCTAAATTCCAGGAAGATCACAAAACTCTTATTAAACAGCTGCAATATAGTTTAAAGAAAAAAACGAAATAAATGCTTACATGTTGTTGTCGAGAACGCTATATTGTTTCGATTCTTGGCAATCCAGGAAATCACGTTTAATTCGTCGACACAAATACTGGAAAACATCGCAAGTTGTTTACTTTAATTCTGATCTACATAAGATGATTGATCCCTTATTCCAAGATTCTCCTATATTTCCCGAGAATCCTTTGCACTAAACTAATGCCCAGACCAAGATTCCAAAACTTCGCAAGATTCCCAAATTTGGCTGACCAAAGATGCCATTAATAAGAAGTCGAGACACGATTCTTGTTCAACTTTATCTCAAGGAATCACTTTAATGTGCTGGAATATAGAAAAATTACATCACATTCTCAGCTCACAGAGTTCAATACAAATACATTGAACGATACAAAAGAGTATTTCTACGCTGCCTTGCAGCATCATAAACATGCACAGAACACTCTCCGCCAGACAGTTTTAAATTTTTAACTTAACTATTTTAAAGACTTTTTGTTAACTTAATATATAAATTTTTAATTACAATTAGTATACACATGAACTAATAAAGTTTATTCATACACCTTCCCCCTAGCCAAGAAAGACACAAGAAAAAGACGCAGGGACCTTACGAATCACAATGTCTTTAAATTTTTCTTTTTACCTGTCTTGTTCTTTTTCTTCTTAAATCTAGCAGGACTTAAACCTAATTGTGCACGTTTGTGATTACATATTTCTTTGCCAAATTTAACACTTCTACTTCTTAAATATTTATACCAAGTAGAATTCATCTTATATTTATAAATTTTAGAAACATTATTCAAGATTTCTTAATTTGGAATCTTGAGTACATCATCAAAACGTTTAACATTATCATACATATTATACTTATACTTTGTAATCTCAACAATATCAATATTATTTAGTTCATTTTTATCATCATTCACAAGAGAAGAAGTTTCAACTTCCATAATTTCAACATTATTATCAATCAAATTATGAGTACCATGGAGTTCATTAAATGCATTACTATGTATATTAGAAATTTAATTACAGAGCTCGTTATCATCATCAAAACTGTCATCATTAGTTGCTACAATATTATGACCATCAATTAAATTTTCTAAATTCTCGCTGACCGTAGCTTAACATTATCATCAATAACAATAC
The DNA here is from genome assembly GCA_034694325.1 of Entomobrya corticalis. Lineage (NCBI taxonomy): Eukaryota > Metazoa > Arthropoda > Collembola > Entomobryomorpha > Entomobryidae > Entomobrya > Entomobrya corticalis. The sequence continues at coordinate 6,096 of JAQFYG010004141.1, read as the reverse complement.
AATGATTTTAGTAATTCTCCTTATCATAATCATTCTGACTTTTAACAGTAAAAGTCAAAGATATTTTGATATTTTGATAACACTTATTATTAACATATATAATATCAGAATCAGAATCGGAAGAATCAATGACATAACGCTTTGGAAAACGTTGCGTATTAATAACATTTAATAAACTTTCATCAGAAACAATTTGCCATCGTTTTAAATAATAATTCAACAAAAATTCTTTTATAACGAATGACGTTAATGACTTAAAAATGACGAATTGACAGTTTTTTTATCAATTAAGCATAAATAAAACTCTTTTTCAGGATCTAAAAGTTTTTTCAGTTTATATTTTCTAGTCATTATAGTATGACTGTGAACAGTTACGTAACAATTTATTATAAAATCATGGCATTTTTCCTTTATAATAGACCAACTCTCAAAAAAAATCTCGGTACTAACCCAGTGTAATTTAATGCATCTTGAGGTAGGGGTCTCAGACGCCAAATTTAACGCTGGAACTTCTCCTTATCAATAATATCAACATCAATCTCACCTTTAATAGCACAATCAAAAGAAGTAGGATCTTGCAATTCATTTTGCACATCAATTACTGAATTCAAAAATAAACTGAAATCTTTCGGTTACCATGGCAAATCATTTAATGCAAAAAATTACTTAACAATTTTATCATCGAGAAAATTATTACGTAAATAATCAGATATGTACAAATACAGCTATATCGTACCAATAATGAAATCAAAACCTTCTTAAGATATTTGAATCAAGCAGGTAACATCTAAATAACTATTATTTTTGTCTGCCTCTAAATCAATAGCAATTTTATCTCTTTTATACAACACATTACACATATCTCGTAATTTTGATACAATATCAATATAAACATAATTAACAGGTACAGTTAAGTCTTCGACAACTTATTGTTTAGGTTTATACTTGAATTTAACTGCTGTGATTGCTTGACGATGATACGGAATTTTGTCGTTGGTGTTTGAATTAACTCCATATCGCCAAGCATGAACAGCTGATGAATAAATACCAATTTTACGGTTCACAGAATCCCAATGGAATGGAGACTCCATGTTGACCGCTCACACTGAAAAAACTCAAACAAAACACAAACAACAATTAGCTATAAACCAATTAAATATGTTATAATCACAATGAACTTTATGTTATCGATTTGATTGTTAAGTCTATCACCAGTAACAATTCGATAATCTGTTGGTTTTTTAAGACGCAATTGGTTTATAGGTAAAATACCTGGTTCTTTATCAGCTGTACCTTACACAATAGAATTAAAGGTTGTGGATGTGGTTTTGACGACATAAAATACGGTTTTAAGTCAGAAACATGTCGTTTTGGACCGAATTTTTATGACATATCTAAAACATAACTTAAATCATTTTTAACACAGATTTAAACGGACAAATCCATTTATGTAATTACTTTCTGGATATATGTGCTGAAGCATCTAATAATTGCTTATTTCCCACCAAAACCATATCTCCCTTATTATTTCATACTACCGATGTTTAGGATTAAAAAAACGCTTAATACGAGCATGCGGCTGAAAGATATTATTACGGACAAAACTAGTTCTATATTTTAAAGATTCAGGTAACTGTTTAGCTAGGTAGGTAAATTCTCAGCGTCTCTTTCGTAAATATTACAAGCTGGAGTTTGTAAAGTTCAATCAATGGGTAACATTATTATACGTCCCAAATTAACCAAAGAAGGCCTAACTTTAATAGTATAATTGATTTTCGAACTCGATATTGTTGAAGATACTTATTCCATTTGTTTTGTTTTTCTAAAGCAAATGTAGCAATCATTCTATCTTAATTCTTATTTGTACGTTCAGATCGTTCAGATAAGTTTTTCATATTACGTCCCAGAAAAAAAGAAGCATTATCTATTAATAACATTTAAGGAATTCCAAATTGACAAAAAGATTCTTCAAAAAATCACAAACTCTACGACTACTACAATTTCACATTGCTTTTAACTCTAGTCAATTACCTAATTAATCAACCAAAACAAGACAATACTTGTTTCAATTTTTACAACCAACAATTGGACCAATGAAACCAAGGTACGTTTCAAAAACTAATTCAGCTACTAGTACATTACCCAAAAGACCTTTAGCTTAAATTTTCCGATTTAAATCTCTGACTTTCTTCACACATACTAATATGTAGGCGTTTTCAGAAATTGCGAGAAAGAAATGAGAGCTGATACCTCAGAATCCATGCCAAAACGCAAGCCCAGAATTTCCTTAGTAGATATTGAAACAACAGGGCTACATTATGAGAAAATAGTATAGGGTGCTACTCATTCGCTTATTAAGATGCAGTCAGTTGACTTGACAACATGGATTTATCAAAAGTAGGAAAAAACGGGTGCAGGCAGCTCAAAAATACTTATGCCACCACTTCCTAGACCCGGACGTTTTTCTTGGCTGAATAAAAACTGGAGATGAAACCCAACTCCATGAGTTTGAGCCTGATAATAAGCAACAGTTATCTCAGTGGTTACTAACGAGAGGAGACTATCCTAAAAAAGATATTCGAAAACACTCTTTGTATTTGGAATTTGTAATGACATAATTTTTTTGGAACCGGTTTAAAGTACTTCTTGTGGAGTTTTTTTGCAAAGATGGATTACTTTTTGGACAAGCTAATGCAAAAATATTTGAAAAATTGAAGGATGCTTTACCATGAAACGTGGTAACATACGATGTGATGATGGAGTGTGCTTATCACACGATAATGCACCCGTCTCACTTCCAAAGTCGCCCTGAAAATGGCAAACATTTATTTATTTAGATTTAATTTGCTTAACCACCTTACTCACAGCCTTAATGTTGCTCCATCAGACTACTTTTTATTTCCAAAGCTCAAAGACAGTCTGCGTGGGAGGAAGTTTTCTAGTGACGACAAAGTGAAAAATAGCGAAAAAGTATGGTTTTACGTCGCGCGTCCTCCTTCTACAATGATGGCATTACTGCTTTTGAGCATAAATGGAGAAAACGCGTAAACGTTAAGGGTAGTTATGCGGATAAATGAATATATAAGTTTCGTTCAAACGTAATTAAAAAATCTCTCTTTCTCACTATTTCTGAAAACCCATTCGTATATTCTGCTGTATTTTTATTCATTCCATGCCAGAAAAATCTTGACTTAACTGGAAATGACGCCAAAATGACCACTTTCCAGAGAAACATGAAGCAGACTAATTATTTCTGACTTTAAATTATGAGGAATAACAGGAACACTAGCATACCTATTACTGATATTATCACTTAACCTATTATCGTTATTATCAGATTATCTTTGAAGGGATTAATTTGACGTCTCTAACTTTTTATGGAAAGAATTTTACGAAAAAGAATATCGTTTTTGAGTAAATAATGTCGAAGCAAAGAATGCGCGCTAGAACTACGCTGCAACTCATTTATTTTTTTTTAAAATAAGAATCCTTTAATTTTTCTTTTTTAATACGATCGAACAAACTATTAACGTAAGTGAGTGAAAAAATAGGAAAATACATTTCTGCAGGATCAGAAAGTTGATCAGGCTCACCAGCTGAAGGTTGAACAATTGCTCGCGATTAACAATCTGCTGATTTGTTCTGTTTTAAGGAACAAGATTTATTTTCGCATCCCCGCCGTTATATTTCATTTGACCAGTTGGTAAGTAAAATAAATAAACTAGAGTTTTATTATCTGTAAAGACAGTAATTTTCTGATCTAACAAAAATCGTTTAAATTTACGTATAGAATACACGATAGAAAAGCATTCTTTTTCGCAAATATTTCATTTCAATCAGTGTTAATGTTTTACTCATATATGATATGATTCGTTCTTTCCTGTCAACTTCTTGACATAAACAAGAACCTTTTCTAAAATCATAAGCTTCGAATCTTAAATAAATGGGATAGACATAATCTAATCTATAATTCATTTGTTACATTCAAGATTCATTTTTGAAGTGAATTATGAAACTTTCCACAAGGAAAATTAATTTATGCATTGTGTTTAAGGATAAAAGATTAATTCATGAAATGTCACTCAGTCAAGTGACGTCATCATGGCACCTGTTTCAATGGACTCAAACAACTAAAAACTCATTTATTGTGGTGTTTTGCATTTTTTTATATAGTTTGTTGAAAAACTAACTTTTGTTCTTTTTAAGAGCTTGGTCTGACCCTAACTGGACCTCTTTTATACAATTCTTAACTATTATGTGGAGTTATTTGCTAAGCCATAGAGTAAAACTTAAACTTACAACCTGCTGACCGCTTGAATTATGGAATGCACACAGCATTTCTTTCTCTTCGTCTCATGAGCCAGTCTGCCCATTCATTTCTCAATTCTTACCTACTTACTGTAAAAACTTTGATCATCTCTGATCAAAGTGCTGTCTAACTTGTATCATAGTGTGTAGATATTAATTAATAAAGACTAATTGTAAGTATAATTTATCTCGTCTCGTGGTTACTATCACTTTATTCCGCATTTATCCGAACACATTATATTACAATCGACTATTTGCCATTTACTTAATCATTATTAATTTAAAACACCAAATAAATAGAAATGCTGAGGCTTCCAGCAGCTCGATTCAAAAATACATTCTGCAACTATAAACTCTATACATTAATTTACCAAGTTAAAGAAAGTTAAACTAAAAGTGTTGGTTCTTGTAACTATCTTAAACAATTAAAATGAGTACTTGTTAATTTCAACGTTCCACCGAGCAATTTTGATATTAGCAATCTCTAACAAGTGACACTACTACAGTTTCCTATCTAGATGTCTCCAGCAGTATTGATTTATTTTGTGTAGCTTGATTTTTAAATCCAGCAAAAGACAAAGCCCTTCAAGGTAAATCTTGGGAATTTGTTTGGACAATGTACAAAAATATAATTTTTTAAAAGTGAGTCCGTATTCCCATGTCCAAGACGGGTATTTACTTTTACTACACGCATTTTATTCATATTTTGATAAATGAATCGGAAGAAGACTAGTTGCGTATAAACCATAAATTGCTGAGTGTCACCGAACAACAGATAATTATTGTAGGCGTCAACCAAACGCTGACAGCGTCATCATAATAATTACGCTTTGAAAAGGCGGTCATCATTCCATCTCCAGTAAACATCATCTATCCATATTTTTCAACGCTTTACTAAAAATAGCCATAACCTAGCCATAATTTTTGATTGGGTTTAAGGCTAAAACTTTGAGCTAATTTTGTAGAAAAACTCCTGATTAATTATAACTTAATTCCGGCACACACTTAGGCAATTTGCAAATGTCATCGGTACATTACCACTGTCTACTACCCTATGAATGATTGAGAAAAATAACAAAAGTTGTTAGCATTCAAACATCTTTCCAAAATTGTTATAATCGATAACCCAGCGCAAATTTTCAGCGATAGCTTCTGTGTTGGCTTCCTTCAAAAACAGAATTATAAGTAGGGGTTTTACAAAGTATTTTGAAAACTTCATCAGCTGGTTTTTCAAGTAACATACAAACAAGGGCTTACAATTTACTTTTATCAGATAAGAAACAAACATCTCTACATAGGAAAAATTATTCAGGCTTAAGTATATTTTACAAAAATCGTTATAATATTATTCTTCATCGGTTTGAGTTGTTCTATAAATACTTTGTTTTGGAAGATACACTTCAAATTGTGGACCAATATTATTATTTAAAAGTGCATTACAGTATATAATGGAATATACCAAACCATATTAGTTAGAATCATTCCCTTTTCTCAAGTGCAATGGCAGCATGTTCGTCCCTTTTGTTGTGGTTATGGATACCATCTTATTTTACGTTACCCCATTTCTGTTATAGTGCTAAAGCTGTCAAACAAAATAACTTTATTTCAATTCATAACTATAAACTACAATATCGAAATTGAGTTCAAGAAACCATGTATTATCGTATTAAAGATTCGAAAAAATTGACATTTATTTTTCACAATCTTGGGTTTAGAACGACTCTATTCTCAATAAACTATCATTCAAGCATAAATTCTAACCAGCTGAATTATTTTAAACATACACAG
>JAQFYG010004140.1:0-11423 GCA_034694325.1 Entomobrya corticalis | reverse complement strand
TGTTATTTATTGATTGAGCTTCATGAACTCTTATTTTCCCCTCCATTGCCATTATGGCAATGGGCTTCACTCTAGTAAAGACATAATAGAAATATTTTGTCTGTTATTTTCATCAACTTTACTGATACTTTTGAGGGTAGTCTTACATGCATATCGCCTGTATTTTAATAACATTTGTTCACTCAAAAAAAGTAAGAGAGAATTGTAGATTATACCGAGTGCTTACTTCTGACGTTTCTGCTATAAAATGTCCACAATATAGCAGAGATCAGGTACCTCTTTCACTCAGTTTAGGTCATTGTCCACTATAGAGCAGAGCCTTGTGCTCAACAGCAAGGCACAATCTGTCCACTATAGCTATTTGTCCACTATATAGTGTCCACTATACTAAGATTTGACTGCATGTACTAAGGAGATAAAATTTAATGACAAACAATAATAGCTTTATCTCTATTTGCCAATCCCTTCATCTACATTGACAAATTCGTTTGTCACCAGGTCATAGGTGTTACAAAACGACCGCACCTTATCGCAGTAGTGTTTGAGAAAGTAATATATTTTCTAAACTTTATTTTATTATCAAAAAAAGAAAAATGAATGGCTTCAAGCGTTTTTGTTTCATGTTTTCATTGATAATAATTTTATTTGAACCTCAAATTTATTGCTTTGAAGTTGAAATATGTGATTTACTCTTGCACTGCACATTTCATACTGTGCGTATTAAAAATACAATTACGCATCAACTTGTTACACAAAACCGTTTAAAATCTGCAGTATTTGTGCATACAGCGTCTAAGCAAATACTTAATTATGGTGAAATCACACACAACATTAATTATTTGTATATTTTTGCCAAACGTTTTAAGCAAAATCGGCTCTCTCCTACTTGTATAGTCCACTTATACGCTTTTTCAGACAAAACTAGAGATAACGCATTACACGCAAAAGTTACAACTAACTTCTAGTTTACGAATTTGGCATCTCATTTCGAATAATATCGTACTACTTAAATATTTCGGATACTCAAGTAATTGTCTTAAAAGTACCCAATTATATCTTCTGCTAAGCTCGGTATGGAGTTGGCAATTCAAATCATTCGTCAAGATCACTTATTCTACAAAACGAACTACACAACATTATGTCGCTTGGTCATCCTGTGCTTTCACCAATGGAAGGACTTTTCATGCACCATTAGTAAGAATAAGTTTACATTTTAAATCATCATTGAAGTTGCTAAAGGTATGGAACCGTTTAAACGCGGATTTTTGTAGAAATTGGGCTAAAAAAAGTAAATATGGGTTTGAAAAAGTGTATAGCAACGGAGAGTGTGACAAGTTTTATCAAAGAACAAAATGGAAATCCTTATGGTTTTTATTATCCCAAAAAAATGAAAGGGAGCTTGAAAATGATGACGTTTCAGCTTGCACCATGGCTGTTATTTTGGCTCGATTAAATTGTACATCATTTAAATGCAAAATCAATATTAGTTACGATATAAGAGCAGGATTGCCTTAAAAAATTGGAACAATTTAGAACAAATACTTTCTGGTTGAACTTTGTCCTATGGATTCAAATATACCGTGTTTATTGGCAAGGAAGAATTGCGAGTAAATACAAATGTAATGTTTTTTGTTAATTGTGTGCCTATTCGAGTACTTTGCTTTGTTTTAGTGACCGTTGCAGCCATTTCGTATATATTGCATACGTTTGGATTAAATGGTTCTACGTTCTGGGTGCTAACATCAATGCTTGACCAAACCGTTTGCAAAATGGATAATAAAAACGGTCCAATTCGCGTGATAATGTTGGTATGGTTATTTGCTGGATTTATGATGAGGGACTATTACGAAACAAGTATGTTCTCCAGCTTAACTAACAAACCTGAACCAACAGATTTTCCTAATTCATTCTTGGAATTCAATACAACTTTGTATCCGATAATCGGAGATCTATCTTTGGTCTATGAGTTGTCGGCAGCACACTACAATAAATATGGGAGTAGAACGCTCAATATTACAAGCTTTGAAGAAAATTTAAAACAGCGTGTTTTGTTATTACACCAGGGAGACACAATAAATGCTTCTCTAATCGTTGACTTAGCTCACAACCTTGAAACACGCAATTTTAAGTATAATGTGACGTTTGAAGACGGTCTAGGCATAACAGACGGCGACTGCATTACTCAGCAGAAGCTACTGATGAGAAAATACGTACTTATTTACCGTACATGGCCTGATGATTTTACAATTCTGTGCAATTTTTATATAAATTATATATTTAGCAAGTTGAGTAGTCACCGAGTACTTCAAAATAATTATCCGGCAAGATATTCAGACATTAAGTTATGGATGCTTCGTACATTGACGTTTGTTTCAGAGATTGTAGAAATCCGAATTAGCTGGCTAACAGAATCTGAAAATTGGGCAAGAATTCAAATGTTGAATCAGAATGACGTTTTTATATATTATATGAAGCAAGTTAAAGACACTTTAAATGAAGATGATGAAAATTTTGAACTACTGCAGAGAAGTAGTAAAGTTGTAAAAATAGGTTACTCCGCAGATGATAATATTGTCAATTTGGATGCTTTATATTTTTCAGTAATCCTGTGCATTTCTATTTATTGCCTTGCTTTACTATTGTTTTTTTTTGAAAGCGTCTTTAAAAAATATGAATATTTTTGTGGATTTATTTAAAATTTATGGTAAACTAAAACTGGTTTCCAAAATAAAAACTCCAACATTTTGATCTTACAGTTTTAATACAAGTTATCCGAGCAGATATGTAATTAGCGTATTGCGATAACATAACAATCTGTTTGGACATAAGTTTTTTTTTTAATTTGGTGTTTTTATAACTATTTTTGACATTTGGATGTGCAATTATGTTCCATTTATTCTGAACATTGTTTTGATCTAGTGTCACATTCTCATTTATAATTTATATCTTTACATTTGGAACCTTACTACATCAAGTAAAATTAATTTAAGTATAATATTCTTAACGTCAACTACTGTTATGTCATCACCATATACTATTTTGAGTTATTGAATACAGTCGAAGCTCGATATAACAGACATGCATATAACGGACAATAGCTATAACAGACACATTTTGAGAATCCCTGCCAGCGAGATAGGGTTTTACATGTTAAAGACAATGCATATAACGGACACTATATAACGGACAAATACCTATAACGGACACATTTTGATGATCCCAACAAGCGTTTTTGCGCTATACAACGGACATAATTACATACCAAAACAAGCAAGTTAAAGAGTATTTTTGGGATTTTCAGGGGTTTCTGCTATATTATGGACAAATCCGTTATAAAGCAGAGACCAAGCATTAAAAGTTTTAGCACTGAATCTGATGCATGTACCTACATTAACAAAATTCAGACAACTACGCTCTTTCTGTTTGTTCACATTCCTCTAAAAATGGAAAAGTACCCCACAAATACCCGTACTTCTGCTTCTAATTCTAAAATTTGACCCTTAAATGTAAGCACATGCATGCATACATATAGCGGACTAAGCTTCACTATCCCCTGCTTGTCCGTTACATCGAGCTTCGACTGCATCTTCTAACGGAAAAAAATAACTGAATTAAAATAACTAAGATTTTACTAAAGAAGCTTTAAATTATGATTACTCATAAATTGATATGTAAGTGCCTCATAATATATCAACTTTAAACTGTCATTCATAAACTTTTTTAAAAGCAAAAGAGACATACTAAAAGCCCATATTATCATTCAGCGTCTTTAGTATTTATTTTGCTTATCACATACAATAAACAAACATTTTTCTTAAGCTTCAGGCAAAATTTGACAAACATATTTTTTTTAAACAATAAATTTTTCATCATTTTGTAAATAAAAATATTTACTTTAATTTACCAGATGCATTCCAATTTATTGATTACAACTTTTAACCTATTGTTTTTTCACCTTGTTTTACCCGTGACCTCGCAAAAATTTCTAATATTTGAATTTCATCACAAAGACCAAAGTTTTATTCTGACACAACTTAAAAGGCATCCACGAATGCGGGATATTTACGGTGGATTAGGTTCTAACCAAGTTCTACATATAATTCTTGCAGATACTGTTGCTTCATTTTTCAACATGTCTCTGTAATAATATGATGGTTATTATTATGATTGTGCGGAGCGGTAGTAATGAGGATGACGTTAACTGCAGGCAGATTTAACTAGCTTTAAATAATTAACTTTATTTAACTATAAAGGGCAATGGAAATATTTACAATGTTCACAGTTCTCTGGCTCAACTTGATCTGTGCTTTTGCACGCAACAATAAGATTTAGATGGGATCCTCATGGCTCCCATCCATTCACAAGCATGCTGGATTGATTCCTCCAGCTGTCGCTAGATATCATGATCAACATCATCACAGTCTCTTTTGTCAAAAGTCAATGCCACCAAATCTCAATTTTCTAAAAATCCTACATTCCAACCATTTGACCAGGTTTTTGAAAAGCCTAATAAAAATATACTGTACATTTGGAATAAATACAAATACAACATGTCGGGTATTGGTCTAGCAGCTTATACGCAAGTTATTAGAACGGATTTGCAATTTGCTTATTGTGATACCATTCGTTTTAGACATGAATCTGTTTGGAAATTTGACGTTTTCCCACGTTGTTTTGACCACTCGGTTTGGTTGTGTATTTTTGTATCTGGAATATTTATCAGTTTACTTAAATTTATCAAATTTGAATACTTTTTTCATAATTCAGTTCAATCTATAATCAAAAATTTCTTTCTTTCTCATGTTTCCAAAATTTCACTAAAATTGTCGTCATTACTACTATTTTGTTTCTGGTCGTTGCTCCTATTTGTTTTTGTAAATATTTATACTGGGTCCATAACAAGCCTTTTAATGTAGCCCTCCAACTATAGATGTTATATCATCAATAAAAGATCTAAACAAAACAACTATTCGTTAGTCTATCGCAAAGAAACACATATAGCATCCATGATGTCAAAGGTGTTAGCAATAATACAAAATGACAACAAATCTCAAAGTATAGAGTTTATAGAAAATATGCTAATTCTTCACAACTTGCTAAAATTTGTATCAGTTATTAAACCGGAAGCACACTTTGCTAAAGTATTAGCCCAAATTCATAACAATGGTTCAAAATATGCTACTGTTAACTACTGGTCTTCTGCATTATCTGCTGTTGCTAATGCCAATGAGCAATTAGAAGATCCTCAAAGCCGTCGCTGTTTTGTACATAAAAATCTTATTCCAGGTGGTGGCGACTATTTTGGATTTCTTCATCCGGGAAATCTTTATCGCCTGCAAAATATGTTCCAAAAGTTGGTTGAATCCGGAATCGTTTATTGGTGGCGCAAAGAATTGCTTGCTTTATTTTATTCAAAAAGAGTTCACGACCGGGCAAAACTTATCAGTCCGACCCATGTTGTTTCTAAATGGGATAATGATCACTGGATTGCGTTGAGACTACAGGGAAAGATTGCAACAATTTTTATTATGTGGCTGTTTTCATTGCTAACTTGCTCTACTGTATTTTTGTTGGAAATTTTGATGTTTGGGTATAGAATATATTATGATATATTTTGACTGAGATATCTAACATCTGAAACAGAGTATAGCATTTACTAAAGATATTGCGCGCGTTGGAGTGTCTTTACAATATAATTTTATTTTCTAAAATAGGTGTCAAAGAAAATAGCAATTACTTAAACGAACGTTAAATTGTTTATGTAGAAAATGCACTAAAAATCTTATCAATATAGTGCGCACTCTAACATTTTTTTATCTACGCATATCTAGCGATTAAATATTGTTTAGAAGAATATTACTTATTGTATGCATGGTTTTGAACATACATGTTTTTAGTTGGTATGATTTGGCAAAGCTGGAGTATAATTATCCAGAAATGTTTACGTTAATGAAATGGTTTGAAGATTTGAAGTATAGACTGCTTATGAATATTTGATAGTTTATTGAGGATATGATAGTTCTACACTTATAACCATTTTCGCCGTTAAAGCACTACAAAATTTAATGACATAATATTATCTTATAATGACATAGGCGTATTCAAGTACGCTAAAGTTGATGACTGGACTCTTTGCATGATCTGCTATTGCAATTGCAAATAAACAAATAAAAAAGCAGCTGAAGAGACGTTTTGTGTTAGAAAATATGTAATTCGGGCAGGGTCAAATTGTTTCGGGTTTTTGCCTTCTATAAATCATCATCATCTTGGAAATATCTTTGAAGAATTGGTAAATTAATTCATTATTTTTATCGCTTTTTTTATTTATCTATTTGAATAGATGTACAGGTTTTGTATTTAAAAGTTTGAAAATATGTCCTAACTAATGTCTTTTAATAAAATATGTTTTTGATTTAGTGGCACGTGGTCACTTTGTCACTTATCACTTTACATTTAAAACTCTGGTTTGTTAACAAAATTAGTTTAAGCATTTTGAATTTCAACTGTGATCAACTTAATTTTAAATCACTCATTATGTACCATTCAATTCCAAACAAACATTCTACGTTTTTAGTACTGTAACAGTGTAACTAAATAAGTTGGTAATGAGACTATTAAGTTCAACAGTATGCTTTATAATATTCCAACCGTAAAACTGCCAATCCCGTACTTTTTCAAATGCAAACGAGACAAACTAATAGCTAGTGTTATAAGCCAACATCTTCATATTTTAGGTTTGCTTGTCACGTAAATATTGTGCTAAAAGTTGGTTTGACACGATTTGTAGGTAACATTTTGACAAAAGACATTTTGTGATGAGTAAAGTTTTTTATCATTTTAATAAATACCGATGCTATGCTATAATTATAATGTATCATGAATTCCAATTTTTTATTATAATTTTTGACGCTTTCTTACTGCATATTTTGTCACCCATGACTTGGCAGAAATTCTTATATTTGACATTTTTCATAAAGACCAAATTTTGTTTGACAGAAGTTTTAAAACACCCAATCCGAAATATTCACACCAGAAGTATTTCTAAGCACGTTGCACATAAAATTCTTGAAAATACCCAATAAAATTGTTTAAACTAAATATTTTAATTGCAACATAGCGTTTTAGTGATCAGAAGTTTGGCTTCTCTGGGAATGTTGTGGTTTTTATCTCTATTTCGTATCTATCTATTTTGCATAAAACTGATTTATGCACATATCGAAAATAAAAAAAACAACAAAGGTTGTTAACTGTATAAAGAATATTTCTTATCCGTTTTATGCGAAATATATTGATAAGAAATAGAGATAAAAATCACGACATTCCCAGAGAAGCTAAACTTCTGATCACTGTACACTTCAATCCGATAAAGAAAGTGGTGGATATTGAATATTCTACATCAAAACATCTTTTATATATTTTTTAACACTTCAAAAGCATATTTTTGTATGTTTGTCTTGAGTCCTAGAATCAATGTTTCAACTTGCAAAATCCATTTTATTCATGGCAGCTACTTAGTTGGTACTGCAAAGGTTTACCGTGTATACGTATGTGTGTGTATATGTGTATGAATAACATTCAAATCAGTTCTGCCAGCGTAATCGCACATGGGAGTTTTGCACACTCACCGGACTATACACTTTAGAGTATGCCAATTTAACAGAAGGTTCAAATAAGCTAATATCATCGAGAAGCATACGAAAAGCAGAACATTAACGGAGATCACTAAAAGAGCACATATTAACTATAACGCACACACACACACGCTAGCACACTGGGTTTTGGTCAAATTCACAAAACGGATAGTGGAGTGCAGCACCGAGCAGTACATCTGGCCACAATATACTCAACCATGATACTTTTCTTCTCTGGTGAATTCCAACGTTTTAAACATATTTTGACATTTTAACTACATACCTCAGTGATTAGAGATTGAAGCTCAAGCTCAAACCATCTTACCATGGCAGCAGTAGCAATGTGGTCAAGTGAGGTCACCTGGAGATCACAAATCATTTTATTGTGACGAGATGTTAATAATGTATGAGAATTCAGATTTCAAAAAATTTTGCTATTTAAATGCATGATGTTTTATGACCCTTCATATCTTATCACAATTCACCAAAAGACAAGAAAATATGGTGTCAATCGGGCAAGCAGTTTGAAGAAATCATGTCCAGGGACACAAACAGTTAAAACCACTAACTACCTTTCATGCAGTTTCAGTGCTTTAGGCAGTTAATATTGTAAGAGTAAGAGTCTCTGCTGAATTGCTTTTGTTGTGAAATGAAGAGTTTACCACACAAAAGTAGGCGATTGATGAAGGATTATAAATTATAAATTTTTTATTCGTTCACAGACTTATTCAAACCTGGAATATATTTGCAGCAATTAAGAAACCTCTTTGCACCAAAACATTTATTTAAAAAAATTAATTCGCTTTTAATCACAAACCATAAAGTACAACAATTAAGTAAATATATCCTTAGTAACAACACTACTTACATAGAATTTGGTTTGGTTTGCCTTTTCTTTACAACAAAAATATTATCATTTTGACTAATAATTTTTAACATTTTACATGTTTTAGTGTTTGTTTTAACAATATGAAAAGAAAATATATTTTTTACACTTGTGTACACTCTGTTAATTAAGCATTTCACACCCTTACCAAAAGCACTCATGAACCTTTGAGAACAAAGTTCAACCAAAAATGTACACAATCCTATTATTAACCAGAATACCGTAACAATCAACATCGCCAAAAAATCCCTAAAGCAGATCGTATCTCCTGTTTTTGTAATTGCATTTGGATGACGTTCTTCCGTATTACTTCCATGAGTATATTTCTGAGCTAAAGACGACCAATGAATCCATTTTCCATATAATCCATTCTGCTCAATACGCAACACAGTCTCATATAACCAGTATCTGTTTACTGTGTACATGTGCATTATCATTGTCTCAAACGAAAATGTTTCCGGTACGTACTGGCATTCTGCATCCGCATATTTTAATTGTTTAGCTACCTCTCTATTTAATGACAGTAATGCTGAAAACCCGCTTTTGTAAAATATTGTAGCAAACGAACCCTTAAGATATTTAGCAGTGTATGTATCATTAAAAAGTGGTTCTTTGGTATAGAAAAAGCTGCTGTTTAAAATGTGCAAAAGTTGTTTGTCACGAAAAGTGTTATAAAAAAGGTTTGTTGGTTTTAAATGGTATCTTTCTTGCCACAAAATTTTGTATCCAGCTCCAAGCAAATCTCTAATTGATTCAAAATCCTTCGGTTGCGACGGAACTGCAAGAATACTTAAAATTCCATTTCCGTAGAAACTGGAGATGAAAAAAGAAAAAAACTGAAAAACAATAAAAAATTTCGTTTTACTCAAGTAAGATGGAGCAGAGTTGCCAAAAAATACTCCAAATACATCCACAAATTTTTCCAACATTTTAGACCTTTTCTGCATCTTCACTGATCCAAAAAGTATGTAAAGTAGGAGAGTAGTGATTATAAGTGTCCAGATCTCAGGAGCAAATGGAATCACCCATACTGAAAAGTTGGTAGTTTTACTGTCTTTCAGTTTTGAAATGCTTCGACAATACACAAGTTCCGTCGTGAAGAATCCAGCAAATTTCAATCCAGAATATTCCATATAGTTATTGTAAATAGTACCATCGGCTTCTAAATGTAATTTATTATTAATGATGTATTGAACATTAGGAGACCTATATATGCCTCCCCTCTCCATTGTGTGCTTTGTTACAGGCAAAATATTTATTGTTATGTTATGTAGTTTTGAAAGTAGAATACTTGACATGGCATCTGGGCTACAAAATCTGAACAGTTTTGATTTAAAAAGCAACCTATCACATAAATAATTATCTTTTTTATGTAAATCATTGTCAAAGAAAAAATTATGCAGTTTTATCGAAGCTTGGATTTCATAGTTGCTAGAAACTCGTAATAATTTTCTATGGTACAGTATTGGATTTAGTAACAAGCTGTGATGATCTTCACTGAAAATTGTGATACTTTCCAAAGACTTCCCAGAAGCAGTTACGTAGCGAGCATTTAAGTTTCCTTTGTCGAATTGAAGTATAATCTTTAAAGCTGGTAAGTAAGTTGTCTCAATGTTAAAATAAAGTTCTGGTAAGCCGTTAGCAACTTTTGAGTCCTGTTTTGCCACAAATACAAGTAAGCTTGTAGGGTGCATTGATAAGTGGTACAAGGGATAAGTAAATCGACTATTTTCAGATTTTGTTGTCAAAAGAGGCACAAAAACAAGATGAAATGGCTGCGTATATTTAAATGGAAATGAGTTATTAATGTATTTGTCATAGTCTTTTAGATTAATATACCGAATATTGTTCAGATTCAATTCATGCTGAGCGATATCAAATGAATGGAAGATCACTTCGTATTTTTCGGAATCGGAGTAGATATTAATGAACAGACGTCGAAAAAGATCTCTCAAAGTTGATATTCTGTGGAAACTTTCAGCAGTTAAAATACAAGAGGTACACAGTACAAAAATTAACCAAATGTTTTGGAACATATTGAAGATAAATGGTCTTACTATTTTATAAATTGGTAAGTTGAATTTCCAGCAAAAACTAGCTTTCTTTTTTAATCTTTTATAGAATGAACTAACGCCACGGAGTGGCTTTATATAATAAGTTTTGTGTACTTGTCACTATTAAACTGCGTATAAAACAATACGTAGCACATTCCACGTGTCGATGTAAAAATCGATTTTGATGGAGCGTGTACGATGTATTATGTATTAGAGGCAAGCATGTTTTCAATTTATCGTGACTAAATAATTAAGATCGTTATTAATTATACTTTAGCTACTACTAAATGATAATATATATGTATATAAGAGTTGTAAAACAGGCTTAGGATGTAAAAGTAAGTAAAAATTAGATTTATTGCTACTACGTTTTTGATTTTACAAGCTTTGAAAAGGGTGTGATCGACAATTATAAAGCACCCTTAGCATTTAAAAACAACTGTCGATTTTTGTCAAAGTAAATTAAAGTGAACATTTTATTTCTTCGTATTTACCTTAACTAAACAGTAGTCCTTCAGTGGGAAAAGGTTTTACATTCATTGGCCTACTTTTTTAGGAGATGCATAAGAGTCTAAAAAATTTGTCAAAATTTAGGTGATCAACAATTATAAAGCACCCTAGACAAATTTTGGATTCTGTATGATTTAGTAGCCTAATCGGGCAGCATTTGGTTTTTTACAAAAAGCAACGAGGAAAGCGTTTCAATGACTACAATTTAGAGCAAATACATGACCAACATGACCCAGGATATTCTCAGGTCACGATTGTCAAAGACAAACCAAAAGTCACGAGTATCACTTTACAGCTTGCTGACTGTGGGTTCCGACTACAATGTCCATAATTCTCTGCGTG